>BLSH010365566.1:513696-527194 GCA_018402905.1 Glandirana rugosa
TTTTAGACCTCTGTTTGACCAACGGGGACAGACTCTATTATTGGAACCCATCGGGTACATTGGCTTTCTAGAGAGTTCGTTTTTACCTACGGTCAAGAAACCTACACCCGTTGAAGTAATCACCTTATGTTACACTGTAAAAGCTCTTGACCAGTTGGTGGTATTATTGACACAACGGGACCCTCAACCCATTGAGGTGTTATTTCGGGTATCTGTCCACCCAGGTTCCGGAGAGAGGTGACCCATACCCTACATCCTCCGGGTGACCTTCCACAGTACCACAGAATGAGACTCGTGTGTACCTTGTTCGCCGATACTCCCGTCCGCCCACATCCAAAGAACTGGCATCCATTTTTGCTTGAGAGATCTTTCGGTTACATGGGCTACCCAAGGTTATTATCTCAGACAGGGGCAACCAGTTTGTCTCCAGATTTTGAAGAGCCTTTTGTGCACAGTTAGGAATTCAGTTTTCCTTCTCGTCTGCATGTCACCCGCAGTCCAATGGGGCCGCAGAACGAGCCAATCAGGCCTTGGAGCAATTTCTATGTTGCTATATTTCTGACCACCATAACAACTGGTCAGACCTCTTACCTTGGGCAGAGTTTGCTCACAATAGTGGCGTGAATACCGCATCCCGATTGTCTCTGTTTATGGTGAATTATGGTTTCCAACCATCCATGTTGCCTGACTCATTTGTTCCTCAAAGAATTCCTGCATTAGAGGAGCATCTCCATGATCTTTGCTCCACTTGGGTGCAGGTCCAAGAGTCCTTGCGACATGCCAGTGATAGTTACAGACTCCATGCTGACCACAGATGCCTACCTGCACCTTCCTACCAGGTTGGGGAGAGGGTCTGGCTGTCATCTGATAACCTCTGACTCAGTGTTCCCTCACTAAAACTGGCACCATGGTTTATTAGGCCATTCTGTATTCTCCGTAGGACCCACTCAGTGGCTTACACATTAGACCTTCCTTTTAACAAGCTTATTTCAAATGTATTCCATGTCTCCTTATTAAAACCTTTGGTGTGCAACCGCTTCACCACCTCGGTACCAAGTTCTGACTACCCACTTTGGCTATCGACCCCCAGCTATGTATTGACTAAGTTTACTATTTGTACCATTTTTAACACTTTATTAAGGTGTGATTTTTACTGCATTTTCTGTCTCCATTTGATTCAAGGTTCCTGACAATTATGAACAGTTCTAAATACAAGTCAATATTGGCACATTCAGGCTTTTGCTAGAAAACTGAACATAAAGAGGAACTTCATCTTTCAGCATAACAACAACCTAAAGCATATATCCAAATCAACTAAGGAATGGCTTCCCCAGAAGAAGATTAACGTTTTGGAATGGCCCAGCCAAGAGCCCAAACCTGAATCCGATTAAAAATCTGTGGGGTGATCTGAAGAGGGCTGTGTACAGGAGATGCCCTCGGAATCTGATAGATTTTGAGTGTTTTTGCAAAGAAGAGTGGGCAGATATTGGCAAGTCAAGATGTGCCATGCTGATAGACTCATAACCAAAAAGACTGAGTGCTGTAATAAAATCAAAATGAACTTCAACAAAGTATTAGTTTAATGGTGTGCACACATATGCAACCATATTATTTTAGTTTTTTATTTTTATTTCCCTCCACCTAAAAGATTTCAGTTTGTTGTTTAAATGAATTGTACAGTTTATATGTCACATTAAAGGTGGAAAAAGTTCTGAAATGATTTATCTTTGTCCCCTTTCTTACATCACAGAAACCTGACATTTTAACAGGGGTGTGTAGACTTTTTATTTCCAGTGTATGGGACATTCACATTGAGACTCCACCAGTATGTGACTTTCACTTTAAAACACCACCAAAGTGTGAAGTTTACATAGAGACTCCACCAGAGGGTGACATTCACATTGAGACTTCACCATAGTGTGGCATTTACATTGAGACTTCACCAGAGTGTGATCTTTACATGGAAACAACACCAGAGTGTGATCTTCACATGGAGACTCCACCATAGTGTAACCTTCTCATGGAGACTCCACCAGAGTGTGACCCTCTCATGGAGACTCCACCAGAGTGTCGTGTTCACATGGAGACTCCACCAAAGTGTAACATTTACATTGTGACTCCACCAGTATGTTACATTCACTTTGAAACTTCACTAGAGTGTGATGTTCACATGGAGTCTCCATCAGTATGTGACATTCACATTGAGATTCTACCAGTATGTGATGTTCACTTTGAAACACCACCACAATCTCATAGAGACTCCACCAGAGTGTGATGTTCACATTGAGCCTCCACCAGAATGTGACCTTCATATTGAGAGTGCACTAGAGTGTGACCATCAGTCCCCGAGCACTAGGGAGATTGCCACTGACATTGGGTGCCTTCAGATTCCATTGCTTCCTCAGACGGGTAGGTAATGGAAAGGTAAGTGGTTGGATCTTTTTCTGAGTTAAAATGTTTATATAGAGCAGGGGAAGATTAGAATCCCTGTTGGGTTTAATCACTATCTGGAGCTCTGTCAGAGAGACCCCCCACACTTCCTGTACTGCTGGCAACAGTTTCTTCAGACAAAAAGGAGGAAAAAGTATAGGACTTTACTGGCTGCCATCCATAACTCCAATATCAAAGAAATAAGTACTTGAAAAGAAAGAAATATACAAAAGTTTATTGCCAAAATTGATCAGTTAAAATGAATTGCAGAAATACATATGCAAAATGTATTGGACTGTAAACATTGCATTTACCATCTATATACACAACAAATATCTGCATAGACTGAGACCTGTCTACAGCCACCCTGTATACTTATGTTATATAAGATAATAACGGTAGAAGTCTTCCATCTACAGGGCCAGATACTGAAATCAGTTAATAATCACTGGTGAGGATCTCTACGCGTTTCACCAACATGCTTTTCAGGGTTGCTACTAGGGATATATACAGAAAAAAGGCAATGTTGCTAATAAACTTGTATATTTCTTACTTTTGAAGTACTCATTTCTTTGACTTTGTGGTTATGGATGGCAACCATTAAAGTCCTAAACTGTTTCTTTCTTTTTTTCTAATCATACATTGTGGATGTGGTGCAATGGTGATCAAGTTATGTCTCAACCTCTTTAAACAGTTTCATCAGTCAGGAACTGATGGAAAATCTGCAACAGACAGAAATCCCCTCCTTCTACCCTACTCAGAAAAGTATTCTTTAGATTTGTAAGGCTGTTGCAGAGCTGGACAGGGTCTCACCTTTCTTGGTGGATTTTCATTGACTTATATCTTAGTGCAGTGGGATGGGTGAGACTCCAGTAGGGAGTAAAAAAGGTCCTGGGATTTAAGCAGTTTCACCCATGTAGACCCTGAGATGAATAAAATGCAATTTTGGTGATTGTAGCCTTTAAGGTACTTACTCCAGTCTGATTGTAGCCATTACTGTGCACCCATAAATGAAGTATTCACTTTGAATGAGATTCTCTAATTGTCAGCTATAATGTCCCCTTCAGGTGTTTTTGGCATCACACAACTCCACTTATGAGCTGCTGGCTGTAAAAATCCTAACCAAGAAGAAAAGCCTAGAAGATTTACACTTTAGTAAGAGCAACATACTGAAGGGAGCTGGTGGCAGCCAATTCTGCACTCATGCATAAAGTACCTTGCAAACAAAGGTAAGTGACCCAGCCTTCTACATATTTAGTGGGAGAGGTTGGTGTTAATTGGTTACTCTCTCAGAATACCAATGTAATCTGACACCTATCTTTCTCACAACCTACCCAAGGCTGCATAGGGATTCACTGAACAAATCATTTCTGTAGCTTGGATATTTCTTTCCTCTGCACAGATCAATGTATTCTTAAAGGAAAATGCACCACTAAATATTGTGATAACAAGGTAAGGCAATGGGGTACCATGATAATAGGGATGGGAACAGAACATAGTACTCTAGAAAGATCATATCAAGTGTAGGCTTGTTCTAGATATGGGATAAGTAAGACAAAGGGGTATCGTGATAATAGGGATGGAGGTAGAACACAGTACTGTATATGGATCACATCAAAGTGTTGGCTTGTCCTAAATACAAGATAGGTAAGACAATGGGGTACCATGATAATAGG
Organism: Glandirana rugosa; assembly: GCA_018402905.1. Classification (NCBI taxonomy): domain Eukaryota; kingdom Metazoa; phylum Chordata; class Amphibia; order Anura; family Ranidae; genus Glandirana; species Glandirana rugosa. Next base: position 517,803 of record BLSH010365566.1, read on the forward strand.
AATAGGGGTAGAACAAAGTACTGTACATAGATCACATCGAAGTGTTGACTTGTCTTAGATATGAAATTGCAGCAGGAAGGTCTGACTTTCAGTAGATCCATCTTACCAAAGCTCTACCTATACATACATTCTAGTGAGATTATTTTGGACAATCTGAGAATGATCTGTCAAGGTGTATCTACAGATGTTGTAATGTATCCATATACATATTGTATATATTCCAATCAAACCGTTATTGACCTGCTCATCATCCATTGGAAGCCCTTGACCTTCCATCTGATTGGACAATCTCTGACCTATCTCCTCTCAAACTTACAAGCAATTATATTGTATGGGGGTCTACCAAAAAATCAAATCCATTTATACCTGACAGGTCTTTTTACAACATTATTTTTTATAAAGTTGGTTTGTAAATGTATAACTTTTCTGTACTTTTGGATTGAGCAGGGAAGCTTATTTAATGGCTTTCTGTTTTGGCCATACATACACTTTAAGAGAGACTGTATAATCACACTCAGTCATATTTGGACACATTTACTATCACAGAAAACAATTCATGAGAATTTGCAAAGTGTATTTGCTGCAAATTCATCACCTATTTCAAATATCCATATAAAACACTTCTATGTATTGGGCTCAATTCCGCCACTACTGATAATATTTTCTTACAACACAATTTAGTTATAGCCAGCATGCATGACTATACATGATAATTCTAGCATTAGGATCAATTTTTTGTTACTTTTTGGCTAAGATCTCCATACAAAATGCATCACATCGATTTTTTTATCTCTCCATCAGATTCATCACGGCTGAGATCCTTTGCAGCCTGCAGTTCCTTCATGCCCGGGGGATTGTACACCGGGATCTCAAACCAGACAACATTCTGCTAGATAGAGTCGGACATGTGAGAATTGCTGACTTTGGCATCAGCAATGGGTGTGGGCAAAGCATCGACCCTGACCTCCATGATGGGTACTCCAAAGCTCACAGTGCCAGAAATAAGTGTTGGATCATTTTCTCTTCCTGTCTTCTTGTCAGTAAAACAATCAGTAGTAACCATTCTACTCTTTTTAAAATTTCAATAGATCTATTTGCATGAGCCATATGGATTTTCCGTGCACTATTTCAATGTGGGAGTTATAGTCTATATCAGGGGTCGGAAACCCATCAATCTACCCATTGATTGCGAGAGGTTGATGGGTAGATCTCCTGTCTGCAGTTCCGACCCTGCTGTCAAAACAACTCCTTCCCGAACAGGGCCGGCCCTACCATGGGACCCAGTGGGACCATGGGTCCCAGGTGGTACATTAAGAGGGGCATCAGTTAGGGTGACCACCTGTCCCAGGCATGCATTTGGCAGGCCTGTACCGAGTATCTTCATTCCGGGACAATACAGTGTCCCGGAATTGCTCCCTGGGCTGATCTAATGCCCCTCCCAGTGCAGCTTTGCTCATTGTCACTGCCACTGGCTCACTGCCCAACTGGTTGCTAGCCGTCTGCTGCCTGGCATCTAGGAACCATTGACGTCACCAGAGAGAGCGAGGCAACAGCATTCAGAGCAGAGGAGGATTTAACTTCCTCCTCCCCTGCTCCTACTGCTTTGCTCCACACATCGCCTCCTCAATCTTCAGGTCCCAGCATGCAGGAGCTATTGGAGCTGCAGCTCCATTCCCCTACCTTCATATCGGCCTGGTACACTGACACTGCATACAACCGCCGGGCACTCGCTGCTTCATTGTGTTGCAGATAGCTACAGAGCTTCAGCAGAGTGGTATGAGTGAGCCAAGTGCTCCGGCACCCGGCTCAATGCTAGGACCAACAACTCACTTTCTTCCCTGTCAGGCAGAGTCTCCACCCGACAGGAGCTCCCTAGGCCCGCCCAGGGTGATGTCTCATTCAGAGGGCAGCTGGGAAGTGCGGTGGGAGAGGAGTGCTGCCGCCGGTGTGACCAGGGAGGAACCTCTGTACGAGAACTATGCAATAACTTGGGCTGCAAGTGATAGATGATTAATAGTTTCCTGTCCTATGTTGTGTCAACTTAGTGTGAACTGACTGGCTGAAGTGGTTTACTCTTGTAAAGGGGGGGTTGGAGGAGGTTAACTAATTAACAATACTATCTGAAATATGCAGCATGGACGGGGTTAATGTACCACTACTGGTCAATGATGCATTAGTGACCAGTGGCAGTTAATTAACCCCTTTGTGCTGCATTAGTGACACCAGTGTCCTTAATAATTATCATAATTATGCTGCAGCATAAAGGGAATTATAAACACTGTCACTGGTACCAGTAATGCAGCACAAAGGGGTTAATTAACTGCCACTGGTTACTAATGAATCAGTGACCAGTAGTGGTACATTAACCCCCTTCATGCTGCATAATAGTATTGTTAATTAATTAATTAACACCTTGGCACTGACAATACACATATATGTGGCCCTGTGTAAAAAAATTACCATGCTGAGAGTGCTCCCAGCAAGGTAGCCAGCAGGGATTGGTAAGCTCCCGATTCATACTTGTAATTGTGGGCTTTCCAAACATTTGACAGCCAATCACATCGGTCACATCACCCGAATGCCCGCCTACCAGCTTTTAGAACTCCTAAAGAGTCAAAAGGCTCTCAGCAGGAAGGGGTTAAAGGATACGTTTACCTTTGGGAAAATAATACATGTTCCACCCTGTTTTTAGGGTGGAACATGTAACATGTTCTCACTCCTGCAGCCCCTCCCTGCATCTATTAAGAGCAAGAGAGGATCTTCACCCCTCCCCCGCTCACTGTCAGAATTTTTAAAAAAAACAGCCGTGCAGGGCTCCACACGCCAGCCAAGGTAATTTATTCACAGTGTTCTTCGAATGGGAAACTACAAGTACCGCCAGCTTTTGTGGCTGTCGGCTTTTAGTTCTCAATGAACTACCAGGACACTGTTGAGCTCTCAGGTAGTTAATTGTCTCCTGTACAAGCAGACAGATACACAGACAGTCTGCAGGAGTCCTGCACGCACCCGTGATCTGATTTGCAGGCTCTTAGTAAAAAAGAAGAATAAATGCACATTCCTTCTACCTGCAAAAAATATGTGCATTTATTTTTTTTTTAAAAGGTGAACATATCCTTTAACCTCCCCCCCAAAGAGTTAACCACTCCAGCCATTTCACATGCCATCAATGCTGAGGGAGGGCACCATTGCTGGGGATTATTGTTGCATAAATTGGCACTATGCTGGGGGTTATTAACCACTTCAGCCCTGGAAGGATTTCACACTTTAAGACCAGAGCACTTTTTGCGATTCCGTGCTGCGTCGCTTTAACTGACAATTGCGCAGTCATGCGACGTTGTACCCAAACAAAATTTCCGTCCTTTTTTTCCCACAAATAGAGCTTTTGGTGGTATTTGATCCCCTCTGCGTCGTTTGTGATTGCCGCTATAAACAAAAGAAGAGCAACCATTTTGCAAAAAAACCCAAATTTATCACTTTTTGATAAAATACAAATCAAAAAAATATATTAAAAAACATTTTTTTCCATCAGTTTTGGCCGATTTATATTCTTCCTCATATTTTTGGTAAAAAAAAATCGCAATTGGCGTTTATTGATTGCGCAAAAGTTGGCGCTTTTACGGACGATGAGAATTAATTTCTGGGGTTTTTATTTTTTAAAATTTTTTACTAGTAATGGCGGCGATCTGCGATATTTAGCGGTACTGCGATATTGCAGCGGACATATCGGACCATTTTGACACTTTTTTGGGACCATTGGCATTTATACAGCGATCAGTGCTATAAAAATGCACTGATTACTGTGTAAATGCCATTGGCAGTGAAGGGGTTAACATGCAGGAGGCGCTCTAAGGGTTAACAGTGTTCCCTGGACGTGTTCTAACTGTGTGTGGGCTGCCCTTGCTGGGGAAAGGGGATGATCACGGCGATTGAGTCCGCCCTACCCGCTCCCTGGCTCCCCCCGAACACAGTGAGCACGCTCACAATGCTAGTTATCGCGTGATGGCGGTTCGCGATAACGAGCCACCTTGCTGCCATCACGCTGCGACGGGCGGTCGGCAAGTGGTTAATGCTGATACTGACACCAATGCTGTGGGTTATTATTGCAGAAACTGGCACTGGGGGGTTAATATTGCGTAAACTAGAAACTGATGTTTTTGGTTGTTATTATGGAAACTGCCATTTATGCTGCAGGTTATTATTTCCTAAACTAAGTGCTGTCTCACAACCACCGTGGACCTCTTATTGTCTTTTGGCCTGCAGCGTGACTGTATCTGAATAATTGTAAGTGCAATATTTTCATTAAAATTCTTGCTTTTAAACTGTAATGCACTATTGTGGCCCCTTTTTTTACTTCCATCGAGTGACGAGGATGCCCCTTGAAGGATAGGATCCGGGAGGCTGATCGTATTAACCCAGTGGAGGTTTATATCCACAAAATTTCTCCTGACCCCCTGTGATAAGGGGTCCAGGAGTTCCGGTAAGGGTACATCCATATCGGTGGAGGTTTTTCTTGTCACTTCAGTGGTGATTTGGTGGATGTTCACTTATATATGAAACTTGGAGAAGACTGTCACTGTTTTCCTTGCACTGGATTGGATATTTTTTTGGACTTTTCTTTCATTTATATATTGATTTTCAAGTTTTTTATACACTGTTTGGACTTTATATATTTTTCAGCTACACATATTACGTCACAAGCGCAACTTTTTTGTTTGCCTTATTTCCTAAACTGGCAACGATGCTGGGAGGATATAATTACAGAAACTGGCACTGATGCTGGGGGTTGTTGTTGCTGCTACAGACACCAATGCAATGGGTTATTAGTGCATAAACTTGCACTCATGTTGATGGTTATTATGGAAACTGACATTTATGCTGGGGTTATAATTTTTTTTTAATTTAAGCTGGCACCAATGCTGGGGAACATAATTGCAGAAGCTGACACTGATGCTGTGGGTTGTTATTGCATAAACTGGCACTGATGTTGGAGGTTATTATTATGGAAACTGCCGAAATGGATATTGCTGGGGGGGAGGAGCCTAGACATGGCGGCGGCTGGCAGCTGTGGCTAGGATCTCCAGACCTCCATATCCCCATTGCCCGGAGGAGACAGTATAACGAATGAATTTAAGCCTACCTACCCTGTATCCAGTGAAGGGGCACCTCTCTCGGTCTTGAGGAGTGGATCCTTGGCGGCCGCTAACGCGGCCGGGACGAGCGGTCGTAACAGCGGGAGGTCCATGTTGGTGCCTTACAGACGGGGAGGACGTGATGCAGAGGAGTCCGCTTCCCCCATCCCTCCTCTCTCCCTACGCTGCCTTCAGTAGGCAGGCTACAGCCGGAGAGTGGAGACTATGACGCCGGAGCCTGAGTCCCGTGAAGTGGAGGAGCTGGGATAAGCAGGCCGGCAAGTAAGTGGCGTGCATAGCACACGTAGATCACCCCGCCAGAGGCGAGCGGCCGGCACGGAAGCGAAGCGGAGTGGCTTCGGTTGGCATAGACCACGGGAGCTCGCAGGGAGAGAGCGGACATATTGCAGCACGAGGAGGACACCAATACAGTGGCAGTATATGGAAAAGTCACGAACAACAAAAGCAAAAGCAGAGACCCTCTGAGATATTCCAAGCTCTTTGGAGCATATAGGACTGCATATAACGGAGCCTACGAAGTAAAAATCCCTCCCTAATAATCCTGCAACAACCGAAATTGCGGAGAAGATTCCCTTGGAAGAAGAACACACATGGTGAGTCTCAATCCTCCCCCTCTTGTTTCTTAAATTTGAGACATAAAATCCCACATATTACAGATGATGTTCCCCTCCCGCTACTTTCCACCCACCTAGCCTTATAAGAACTATTTATGAGTAAATGTGCTGGAGGGCAATAGAAGGGGAAGAACCATATTAAATTGGACTAAGATAAATGGAGGACACTCAAAGGACTGTAAAGGACTGTAAGGTGGGAGGTGAAAGGAGGACAGAAAGAGGAGAAAGGTGAGAAGGAGAGAAGAGGAGTAAACAGAAGAAAAAGGAACAAGAGGATATAGAGAGGGGAAAAGAGGGGGAGGAAAGGAGAGAAGAGGTTTTGGAGAGAAGTGAATAAATCATGAAGGGAAAGACAGTGAAATTAAACATTCAGGTAAAACCACCCAAAACCAGTGCGGGTCCAGGTACAATAAAAAAGTACATGTCACAAGGAGAGAATATGGACAAGTCAACATTAGGAAAACAGATGGAGACCAGATCAGACTCAACAAATTTAATAAAAGGGACTAACAAAGGGGACCAAACCCCAAAATGGAAACTCTTCGAGCAACTCAGATTTAGGGGCAGAGATTAATATAGACCTAGCGGGGGACGTTGCCCCAATCCTAGACCTACAAACCCAACTGCCCACCTAGACAGACATGGCGGACATGTTTGCAAAGCTAGAAAACTCCCTGAAAAGGGACATAGCAATACTACATAAAGATCTGGGACATCTGGGGGCACGAGTAGAAGACACAGAGAAACCACTAGATGCCCAAGTGGAACACATTGAGGACCTTAGAAAAGAAATAAGAGACCTACAGATAACACAGAGGGACTTGGCATATAAAATGGAAGATCAGGAGCACCGGAGTAGGAGAAAGAATTTGAGAATCCAGGGGGTCCCCGAAGTACCCCAAAGGGAAGACCTGGTTGTGACGGTCAGGGAGATATTTGACCCCATACTGGATGGACAAATCGCAGAGACTCCATTGAGGGTTGAACAAGTTCATAGGATCAAAAAACCCAAGGGGATCCCTGAATATTCTCCTAGAGACATAATAGTAAGGTTCCATCACTATGAAGATAGGGCACAGATATGGGGGAGATTGAAAAACCGTATACCTGTTAAATATAAAGAGTCCAAACTCCAGATTTTTGCAGACCTGTCACAGGAAACCTTAAGAAGACGGAGACAACTGAAACCACTACTGGACTTAATGCATAAACAGAATATACAGTATGTTTGGAGGTTCCTGGCTTGCCTGATCGGCATGAAGGAGGGCCGCTCGGCCACCCTGAGATTTCCGGAGGATCTCTATGAGTTCTGCAGTAAATTAGATATAGCAGAACCAAAGATCCCAGGATGGATTTCTCCGGGGCCAGATTAAACCCAACTAGAAGGGCAGTGGCAATCAATCCCAATAAGGGGGGAAAAAAAACAATAATGAAACCATCAAGATAATATAAATTTTGGTGGAAACTGTATAAAAATGTAATTATAAGAAAATGCATTATGTATAGAAATTTGAATAAGAATTGGATTACATGGTTTCAGACAAGGGGTAGGTGGGGATAGGAAAGGGGGGCAGATAATGGGAAAAGACAAAACAGGCTGGGGGATAGGCCCATAGGAGCCAGGAGGGAAGGGGATATGTGGCTGGAGAGGGTCAGATATGGTCCCAGACAGAGCTTCATCCCAAAGAGGAGGAGTAGGAAGGTCAAGAAGACCAAAAAAGATAAGCATAACTACTCAGGACTAAGGTCACCCCAGGTAGGGGGAACTCCCAACAGTGGTGCAAGGGGGAGGGAGGTATTGGGGGAGGAAATGGGTAGAGGGGGAGGGGGGTTGATAGAAGGGGGGAGGGAAGGGGTTTATGTTCGGATCTCAAAAATTCCAAAGGTCGCCAGTCCCCATTCAGGTAATCTACCAGAAACACAAGGGAGGGAGAGATTGTCGGATTAGAAGACAAAAGCTAGAGGGAAAAATAAGAAGGGGGTTGTGATGGAGATAAAGTTTTTATCATATAATGTTAGGAGGATGAACTCCCCTGTAAAGAGACATAAGGTTTTCTAAGAAGTTAAACATTATGGTGCCGCCATAGTATTTTTGCAGGAGACACATCTAGAGCATTACACTAATATACAGCTTTCCTCAAAGGACTATCCAACCTGGTTCTATGGAGACTCCCCTACAAAGAGAGCAAAGGGAGTGGCTATTGGGATAGCAAAAAACATCCAGTTCCATATAGAAGAAAGACAGGTAGACCCAGAAGGACGTTATATTTTTGTAAGAGGGAAGTCATTTGAAAGAGACTACACCTTGGCTAATGTATATTGCCCAAATAAGAACCCTACAAGTTATCTAAGAGAAATCTTAAAAAGACTCGAGAAATTTAAGAAAGGATTGGTAGTGTTGGTAGGGGATTTTAATTTCAGCATGGACCGAAGGGACAGGGCGCCCCATGCGTCGGGGACTGGAAGGTATCAGCTAGAAAAAATAAAGAAAATATTGTACCAACATCAATTAATTGACGTCTGGAGAGTATTTCACCCAGATACAAAGGACTATACCTTCTACTCCGCGGTACATGGGACGTATTCAAGGTTGGGGACAGTTGTGACCGAGCTAGCAACTGGAGATTAAACGAAGATTTATTACAAGACAATACGGTCGTTGAGAAAATAAAAAATGCATTGGAGGATTATTTCCACCTCAACGAGACTCCAGGAATTAGTAATGTCACAATCTGGGAGGCCCATAAGGCCTATATAAGAGGCATATTGATAGCTATTGGGTCAAAGAGGAAAAAAGAAAGGAATAGCCACATAAATAGATTAATATCTGAAATATCTAAATTAGAACAAACACATAAAAAAAAAATGAAAATATTGAGATCCAACGTCAATTAGCCTTAAAAAGAGGAGAACTGAGAGATCTAATGGAACAAGAAACAAGACAAGTCTTTAACAGAGTAGCAATAAATAGATATAAATGGGGAAATAAACCAGGAAAATTCCTGGTGAATCTCCTGAAGAGCAAAAAACAAATAATTATATCAGGAAAGTAAAGAATGAAGCGGGGAAAATAATGCAGTCAACTACAGAAATAGCTGGGGCATTTCAAAAATATTATAAGGCGCTATATTCAGTCCGACAAAATAAAACACAAAAAGGAGAACAAAAAGGTTGGAGGAAATACAGGCATACCTAGAGGAGGCCAACTTGCCCAAAATACCCATGGAGAGACTCCAACACCTAGAAGCACCCTTATCAGAAGAAGAGATAACTATAGCACTGAAAAGTTCAAATACAGGTAAAAGCCCAGGTCCAGATGGGTTTACATTAGGATATTACAAAAAATTTAAAGAGTTTCTGATACCAAAGATGTGCAACTATATGAAAGAATTAGGTGAAGGGGGAGAACTGAGAGAAGAGTCACTATTGGCCCACTAATCCCTAAGGCAGGAAAGGATGGGACGTTATGTTCCAGTTATAGACCAATAGCCTTATTAAATGCTGACACAAAGCTGTATGCACATGTCTTAGCATCTAGACTAAAATAATTTATCCCAGAATGGATCCATGCTGATCAGACTGGATACGTCCCCAATAGGGAGGGCAAGGACAACGCTCTGAGAACCTT
>BLSH010365566.1:531659-554217 GCA_018402905.1 Glandirana rugosa
ATAGAAAAACACTTTGGGTCTGCAAAAGAAAGTTCACTCGGAGTGATTCACTTAAGAGATAAAGAGGGGTAGAAAATAGTAATATAAAAGGATAAGGTAAGGTGATAAGCACTATTATGTTGGCGAAACATTATAGAAAATTGTAGACCACGACGATTTGGGGGTACAACAAACAGGTACGAGTCTTCAGACATGAACATGACATAAGAACCGAAAAATAGGACGGTATATTTGGAACTATAGGTAGGAACGTTAACGAATTTCATATAAACTCTTTCAAAATAACCCTAGTAAACTTTGAATATTATATAAGTTTCAAATGATCCCAATAAAACTTTCTCAAATATACTTTAAGCAATTGCAAGGATGGATATCAAGGTTTATATGGCAGGATAAAAAGCCAAGAATACAGTACAAGTACAGACTTCTGAGCATGGACAAACAACATGGGGGTTTAGCAGCACCAGATGTTAAAAGATATTACAAAGCGGTTGTATTATCACGAATAGTGGAATGGAATAGGAAAATATAATGATAAAAGATGGGGAGAAATAGAGAATTCACTTAGTGAGGCTCACTTGAAAGAAAACGTCTGGGTTTCACAAAAAGATAGATTATTAAAAAAAAATGCCTGCAGTAACATGAAACGTATTTAAGGTATGGGATAGGATTCACCGACAGACAAAATTGATACATAATTCACCTTTAATTTATTTAATAGGCACAAAATTATTTGGACCCGGAAATAAGGCACAATTTGGAGATTGGGTAGAAAACGCACAATTGAAAGATATTATAAAGGATGGGAAAATTTACACATATCAGGAATTGACACAAAAGGGTGTCCTACCAAAGCTGAATGAGTGAAGGTATGCCCAGATAAAACACTTCGTGGCAAAACTACCACAACCTCTAAGAACAGAAAAAGAACTGAACTCATTTGAAAAACGATGCAATTCAAAAGAACCGATTAGGCATAGCATAGCACAAATCTATAAAATAATTACGGAGGTAGAAGGGCTGGACATTCCTCCATTCGTAGAGAAATGGGAGGAGGAATTGGGGATAAAGTTCACTAAGCAACAGCTAAGTAAAACATTTAAAAACATACATAATTGCTCAAGAGATGTGTGGAGTACTGAAATGAATTATAAATGCCTTGCAAGGTGGTATATCACGCCAGTGGTTGGCCATAATTTTCAAAGAGATAAATCACCACTATGTTGTGGAGGATGCGGGGAACGGGGGACCATGGCACATATTTGGTGGAAATGTCCAAAAATAAAAGAATTTTGGGAGGAAGTGAGACAATATATGGTAGAGATCACAGGGGAACAGATAGAGACGGACCCATTGACCTGTCTCTTTCATATCTCAGAAAAAACTAGTAAGCAATATAGAAATTCGCTGGTGTTGTTCCTTCTGAATGCAGCGAAGGGAGCGATACCAGCGAAATGGTTAGAGATAAATAAACCTACCCCGAGGGATTGGTTTGAAAGAATTGAACATATATACAACATGGAATATTTGGGAAGTGGAGAAAAAGGCCCCGCCTGGGAAAAACATGCAGGGAAATGGGGAAAATGGATAGCTTTTAAAGACACAGTGATGGTAGATAGGCCTGGATGAGGGAGAAGAGGAAGGGCGGCCGGAGATCGGGGGATAGAATGATAATAAAACTGTGTATGCAACCTACTCAATGTATTGGAGAATTAATACAGATGTCATGGTAGATTGCATAAATTGTTTGATGGTGCATTTTATATTTTTTATATCCGGAAAATTAATTAAATTTAAATAAAAAAAAAAATTATGGAAACTGCCATTTATGCTGGGGGTTATTTTTAAACTTGCACTGATGCTGGAGGATATAATTGCAAAAACTGGTACTGATGCTGGGGGTTATAATTGCTGCTACTAATAATTAATAAATAATACTTTAGGCTTCATTCAGACTACTGCACTCCAAAATTGCACGATTTCCAGTGTGACTTTGGAGAACAACTTTAATCCAACTTTACACTCTCTGGATCAAAGTAGCATGAAAAGTAGCATCAAAGTAGTGCTGGCACCTTTTCAAAGTTGTTGAAACTTTAAGTTGCATCAATTTAAATATGTGCCACTGAAAAGAATGGGCTGCAACTTGTCGTGACTTTGATGTCCAAATTCACATGACAAGTCACATAAGTGTGAATGAGCCAAACATCATACGTTTATATTGAAATTTTTTTATATGGTTTTGTTTATTTAAAAAATGGTTTTGTGAATGTTGTATTTATTATGGTTTTATTGGATTAACACAGCTCTCGCAGGTGGGGTCAGCGCCCCCCCTGTGTCTGTATAGGCAACAGGTATGTCGATTTGCCTGTATATGCTGCCTGCCCGCATTAAATGTACTGTGGGCGGTCGGCAAGTGTTTAAAATATTTCATATGTTTTAACAAAAAAAATTTGCGTTTTCATTTTATTTTCTTAAAAAGGCCCACCAAAATCTTCAGCACCAGGACCCTGATGCTCTTAATCCAGCCCTGTGTATACTACACTAGCCTGCCTATATACTACACTAGCCTGTCTGTATACTACACTAGCCTACCCGTATACTACACTAGCTTGCCTGTATACTACACTAGCCTGTCTGTATACTACACTAGCCTGTATACTACACTAGCCTGCCTGTATACTACAATAGCCTGCTGTCTGTATACTACACTAGCCTGCCTGTATACTACAATAGCCTGCCTGTATACTACAATAACCTGCTGTCTGTATGCTACACTAGCCTGCCTGTGTACTACACTAGCTTGTCTGTATACTACCCTAGCCCTTAACCCAGTTTCAGACTTATGTGTTTAGTGCAAAATCTGCCTTAAAAAATGTAATCTTAGTTTTATTTATGATGATATAAAATAATGGATGTGGGGGCCTTTTAGTGGGTGTGATTTTATTTTTGGGGGTGGCAGCATTTCATTCTCAGACCCAGGCAGCACAATGTCTTGGGCCAGGCTCATTCCCAAATCCTGACAGAGCAGCACACAGAAGCAGCCGGCTCTGCAGCATGGCTACACTGACTCCTGTGATCCTCCCCTCACATCCATCCTGCCCATTTTCTACAGCACACACAGGTACTCTTTGTAGATGTGAGGGGAGTGGATGAAAAGCAGCATGTCTGAACAAGCAGGTAAGGAACTGATAGGTAGGGAAGGGCAAAACAGTAGTGAGCTATATACTACTGACCTGCAATGTTGTGCTGTATATTCCTGATCTGTATTGCTGGGCTAGCTTTAGTTTAACTTTAGTTACTTCTGACATGGATAAGTTCATATTTTTACATTTGTATATATTATATTTTTCTAAGGGGTGGTTTACACCAGAATGTGGTGCAGGAAACATGCATTACCGCACTGCCGGTGAACACGCGGCCTTTGCGATCTGCATGCAGGTGCCAGTGTATCGGTAACAGCACCCCAAACACAGATCGCAAACGCAATGCGTTTGTGGGCACCATATCACATGGTTCCGCAGTACCATGCTGTTTGCTACAGCGTGCTTTTAAAAGTAATGCATGCATTACTTTTTCTGCATTCCAGTGTGATTTGCAGCCCATTCAAATGTCAAGATGCACCACGCAGGAAAAACGTGGGAAATGCACAGGTGTGTGTGTCGCATTATCGTGTGATCCCAGAGGGAAATGGCCCCAAGTTTTCTTCAAAACTGTCTTACTTTTTAATGGCCTTGCTAGGTTAGCTCCCAAAATAGTCATTGTGCCCAGTAATCCAGTGGTGGCATACTCAATCCTCAACCATATTCCAATGTTCCCCAAGATTATCAGTGAGGATCTCGAGGACCTCATAGGGCAAAGAGTAAGTAAACACCTATTTGTAGCCAACAAAAAAAATGTGTATTCATTTACTATGATAAAAGTAGAATTGCAAAGTTATCACCTTTGTACCATAAGTAACCTGTATTTGTATATTTTTATAACTCCTATGCAAATGGTCACACCACCAGAGAAGCAAGTTGAAGATCTGAGAAGTCATCCATTTTTTAAGGAGGTAGACTAGGTGAAGCTGTAGGCTGGGGAAGTGAGACCACCATATACCATGGAGACATGCCCACCAATTGACCTGACAAAGGAGATGAAAATTGAGGAAATCATACCTCCTCCCAAAGGACAACAGAAGCCTGAATTTACAGAGGAGGACCAAGACCACTGATGCCATCAGTTCCCCCTGCAGAAAAAAACCCCAGCCATCCCAAGAAACAGAAAGAGAAGCAAAAACAAAAGTTAAGCAGCTAAAGGTAGGTTTCTTAGCTTACTGATTTGCAAGTGAATGATGTGTAGCCCATTAATCTATAAATGTACCAAGAAGTACAAGAAGACAGGGACAGCTTGTAGCCACAGAGATCGAGCCAGCTCAGTGACGGTGAACACCATGAGGGGAGTCAGAGAGGGGAGGAGAAACACCCAGGGCTGCCAAGAGCGACCTGTTAGTGTCCGGGTGCCGCAGAGCAAGGACTTCCAGTGCCTCCCCCCTCGTATTAGAAGGGGAGAGAGTCCAACGGGCTGAGTGACGGTGGCTCCTGGAGAAGGAAGGAGAAACTCTCAGGGCTGCTTTGAGTGATCCTCCAGAGTCCCGGATCCGCCAAGCACGTACTTCCAGTGTCTGTTTGCCTGTACCAGAAGGGGAGAGAGTGCGGGTGGCTACCTGACGTCGAGCTGGAAACTCTCCCCTAGTGGAGGGTGAGGTGGCCTGATCTGACAGTGGTGACTAGCAGATGTTGGGACATTAAGCAGATAGGGAGATCCCTGGAGCCGCCACAAGTGTTTTCCTGGGTGTCCTCTTGGCCTCGTAACTAGAGGAGAGAACATTAGTAAGGCACACTGATGGAGCCCCCTTGGACATTGAGTAAAAAGGATAGGAGGGGTCCATGAGGTCATGGTGTGTGATCCCTTAAGAGTCCCCAGGGCTGGGCTATCATAAAATCCCGCCATGACGAGGAAGAACCAGCACTGCAGGATAGCGCCAGCGCGCAGTCCCAACGAACCGTAAAGGAGAAGGGGAGTCAGAAGGGCAACAGAACTCGCAGTTGCGATCTTAAGCACAGATGGGGGTCCCGTCTGTGAGAAAAAGCCAAGGCCAAGCAGCGGCAGCAACGGAAATGGTTCATATAGGAGAAAGAACTACAGGGAAGGATACTCCAGGGCCCTCATCGAAGGCTGGAGCCCCAACAGAGGGAGAACCATCCTTGAAAGAGGTTCTACAAGCGATCAACTCCTGTAAGTTTTCTTTATGTGAACTGTCTGAACAACTTAAAAACATCAGGGAAGTGTAATCCTTGGTAAGGCATGATTTGCAAAAGGTGCGTGAAAGGACCACTGCTTTAGAGGGGAGAGTTAGCCAAGTGGAGGATGACCTGAACCCCCTAAAATGAGAGATAAGAACTACTGTATAAGCGATAAAATGAACAATTATGAGACCAAAATGGATGACATGGAAAATAGAATGAGCAGAAATATGTGAGGATAGTGGTGCTCCCCCAGCGAAGTGAGGGCCCAAACTCTATAGCATTCTTGGACAAATAGGTTAAGGAATTATTTGGAAAAGACACTTTCTCATTGTTTTTTGCAATTGAAAGAGCTCATACGGTGCCCTCTAGACCTCCTCCATCAGGAGGTCACCCAAGATCAATCATTATAAAAATGCTCTATTATAAGGACAAATTTACCATACTGCAAAAGGCTAGAGAAATGGGAAATATCCTTTATAATGGTGCTAAGGTCTCCATGTATCCAGACTTTTCACCAGAGCTGCAAAAACGGAGGGCCAAGATTGTAGAAATTAAATGCAGGCTGCAGCAAAAGAAAGTAACTTATGCCTTGCTATATAAGATTGCAGGTAACTGCCCTAGGAGAGACCCTATTTTTTGATACTCCAGAGGGGGTAGTGAGGTGGCTGGAAACTCACAAGGGAAAGCTATAGATGAACCGAAAACTAAAATTTTGAACTTTGAACATTATTTATGACACTTTGGTGGCACAGCTGATGTATTAATATAGTAGCTCACAAACTTGGAGTATAATGGAGCTTTGGCGGGGGGCTACACTTAGATTGAGGGGAACAATGTGTGTGTGGTTCCCTTATACAAAAACGTTTTTGGTTTTTTTCCTAGGTATTTTTTTTTTTGCTGTTTTTTTCTTTTCTCTTTTTTTTGGGGGGGGAGAGGAGGGGTTAGGGGGAGGGAGTAGGCTATAAAGGAATGATAAATATTAGTGTGAACACATGGAACGGTCACTCTAGAAGTCCTCAACACAAACCTAGAGAGGACAAAAGTGGGAGTGGGAAGTGTTGTGAGTAGACTTGCGCATGGCTGAAAAATTTGTTCATTTTTGTTTTCATTTTTTTCTTTTTTTATATTTTCGGAAATTCTAAAATTCCAAAAATTCGGAAATTCACGGTAATTCGGCAATTTCGGTAATTCACACTAATTCGGCAATTGCGGTAATTTGGCAATTGCTGTAATTCAGAAATTTGCTGTAATTTAGCAATTGCAGTAATTCAGAAATTTGCGGTAATTCGGCAATTGAGATAATTTGGAAATTCAGGAATCGGAATAGCAGAAAATCAAAAATTCGGAAATCCGAAAATTTGAAAATAACAAAGAACATTTGAAATAATAACTAACTAATAAATAACTATTAAATTATAGGTATTG
This sequence comes from Glandirana rugosa, assembly GCA_018402905.1. Lineage (NCBI taxonomy): Eukaryota > Metazoa > Chordata > Amphibia > Anura > Ranidae > Glandirana > Glandirana rugosa. The sequence continues at coordinate 538,373 of BLSH010365566.1, forward strand.
GAATTTCCTTGAAAATATGGCTGTCAGTGATACATTTCATATTTAAGTTCACTAACAGACAAATTTTCAAGGAAATCCCAATACCTATAATTTAATAGTTATTCATTATTATTTCAAATGTTCTTTCTCATTTCCGAATTTCAGAAATTTGGTATTTGGGAAATAAGAAAGAAAATTTGAAATAATAATAAATAACTATTAAATTATAGTTATTGGAATTTCCTTGAAAATGTGGCTAGTGAACTTAAATATGAAATTTATTGACTTTCATATTTAAGTTCACTAACAGCCAAATTTTCAAGGAAATTCCAATACCTATAATTTAATAGTTATTTATTATTTCAAATGTTCTTTCTTATTTCAGAATTTCTGAAATAAGAAAGAACATTTGAAATAATAATAAGTAACTATTTGAAATAATAATAAGAACATTTGAAATAATAATAAGTAACTATTAAATTATAGGTATTGGAATTTCCTTGAAAATTTGGCTGTTAGTGAACTTAAATATGAAATTTATTAAAAAGTGTGGGACAAAGGTTTGACCCTTCCTTCATCAACTGGATTAAAGTACTGTATAAAACACTGGAAGCAAAAGTGAGAGTAAATAATGAATATTCCAATAAATTTAGATTGACGAGGGGGACAAGACAGGGGTGCCCGTTGTCGCCCCTGCTTTTCGCCCTCGCAATGGAACCCCTGGTGACAGATATTAGGGCCACCCAGAGGTATGAAGATTTAGGAGAGGAGAAGAAAAGGTTGCATTATACGCAGATGACGTATTATTATTTTTAGGAGACACACAGACATCTTTAATGAAGGCAATGAAAATCATCAAAAACTTTGGGCAGTTTTCAGGACTCACCATAAATTGGGAAAAATCTGCATTGTTACCCGTAGATCCCCTTGAAGGATCCTTGCCTGATGAGGTCTCCAGGATTGAAGTAGTGGACAAAATGAAATACTTGGGAATAAATATTACAAGGGACCCCAAACAACATAGCCCCACTTCTAGTTGGGACAAGTAAAAACCTGGCTCCCCCTATCAGTAACAGGGAGATGTATCTTAATTAAAATTATATGGATGCCGCAGCTCCTATATGTATTATACAACTCCCCTATGTGGATATACAAAAAGTGGTTTAAAAAAATAGACGTTATATTTAGGGAACTAATATGGAAAGGAAGGCCGGCCAGGATACATCTACATACACTACAATTACAAAGAGATGAAGGAGGTTTGGCATTGTCACACCCTTGGAGCTACTTTCTGGTGGCACAGCTGCAGAATATAGGAGGGAGTAACAAGGCAGAAGGGGGAGATATAGTGAGGGGTATGATGTTACAGAATACCCCCCGTAAATCAATAGTGGAAACCATGGAGGCAGGCTCCTTTCTTGCTAGACTTCCTACGTTGAAATTGATTGTAAGAGTATGGGACACTGTGCAGAACCTATTAGGATATGGGGGATTCACAGAAAGTAAATCTGGGAGAACTTCAGAAGATGGAACAATCAAAGAGTGGGAGAGATGTGGAATAAATCGTCTTAATCAGCTATACAAAGAGGACACCTTGAAGTAATTTCAAGAACTTAGAGAACAATACACTATTCCAAACCAGTCTTTTTTCAGGTATCTACAGATCAGGCATGCCCTGTGGAAGAAATTTGGAGGGAGGACATTAGAATGGAGTAAGATACCGATGCTCCAAAAAGTAATTAATGCAAAAACCTCCAAGGGTTTGATTTCTTGTCTCTACCCGCAAATATGTAAGGGGACGATGGAGGGGACAGGAAGCTCACCGAGTAGGAGGAGGTGGGAGAAAGAAGTAGGGAATATAACAGAACAGCAATGGAGTTGAATACTGGAACTAGGCCCACCGCCAGTGGTGTCACTTTCTCCCTCACAGAGATTGTCACACTTATTTTTGTTATATAGATCTTATTATATTCCTCAAAAGCTTTTTTTGTTTGGTCAGAGGCTAGATGCCAGCTGCCCCAGATGCAGGGAAACAGAAGGGGATCTTATCCACATGGTTTGTAGGTGCCCAAAGTTGTGGCGGTATTGGAAGGAGGCTCTTTGAACCATAAACTAGGTATTAGGGACATCTCTAAACTTAGATGCAAGGTTATGTGTGTTGGGCTATGTAGCAGGGGAGGGAGACTCTGGATATACTCAAAACGCAGTGCTTAGATCCCTAGTTCAAGAAAGGAAATTGATAGCAGAGATGGCAATCACTGCTACCTCCAACCAGCAGAGAATGGGAGCGAGTTATGAACGAGACGATATGTAAGGAAAAATCAGTATATACCAGGCGACAACACACAAAAAAGTATGAAAAAAATCTAGAAACCTTGGTGGAATGCAAAGGGATACCCCCCTTAAAGAAATGAGATTCTGTTGGTAAAGGAAAAAAACATGAACCAGGTCGCCATAAGGTAAATAACCTGCGACCTCAACACCTAAAGGGTAACTAATAAGAGATAAGTGCATACAATGTGATGTATCAAAATTGGAGAAAGGAGGTATGAGAATGAATGGGGGAAGGCATTTATGATTGGTGGAGGATGTATGCTGAGGAATGAAAGGGAGGATAACATGAAGATACAATAAAGAAATGGATGAAATGGGAAAAGAAACATTGTTGTCGGAGAAGAGTCAGGTAGTTAGGAATTAAGAATAAGTAATAACTATATAGCGCACACACGAGAAGACTAATGTAAACATGTTTTTTTATGTGTATTAATGTGGATGTGGGAGGGGGAGGGTTTGCATGTAAAGTAAAAATGTTTCAATAGACATTATAAAAATAAATGTACCAAGAAGAATATGTCTCCAGGAGATGGCGTCTGTCCTCTAATAGGCTGATATTTCGGGAACAGTGTACCAGCTTATTGTAATATCATCATGTTCTTCAACATCAACACAGCTTCCCAAATGGCTGGCTTTTGAAACATTTCTACCTTTGTCTCTTCTCTTTAACAGATCTGCCTCAGAGGATCTCCATGTCAAGCCATCACCACTGGAGCCTTTTCTACATTATCATTCCATTGGAGGAATCTCATCAGCATCCAAGAGAGGTTGGAGGCTGGTAGTCTTTTCTCATTTCTGCAGGCATGTGTTGGACTGGCTGTGAGGGGAGGTTGGAGGCTGGTAGACTTTTTCTCTGCAGGCATGCGTTGAACAGGGTGTAAAGGGAACTTAAAGGCTGGTAGTCTTTTTTGCAGCTACCAAGAGAGCAATACCACCAGCTCTCTTCACTAACAGAAGTGGCACAAAAAGTGTATTTTTTGCAGGTGTGCGTTGGACCGACTATGAAAGGAGGTTGGAGGCCGGTACATTTTTCTCTTTCCTGCAGCCGGAGTGCGTTGGACCGGCTATGAGGTCAGGAATTATGTGCACTCTCTTCTGTTCTTATATGAAACAAAAACATGTTAAGACTGAAGCATTAGTTTTGCCTTAGCCCTCTAAAAACTGTAGATTATATAGGCCATAATTAGTACCCCTCTACTAGTTATGGAGGTCTTTGAATTAAATGAGGTTTGATGTATAGAGCTAGTAACCTTTTCTTGATATGTTATATTCTTACTGTAATAATGGGCAATATTAACTATTATCATTAACCACTTGCCGACCGCCGATCGGCATCTCACGGCGGCAAGGTGGTTCGATAACGCGGATCGCCGTCATATGACCGCGGCCGCGAGATCGCGCCTAGTGAGTGTGCGCACGCCGCCCGAGGCGCGCCCGCGCGCTCACTGTGTTCGGGGGAGGGCCAGGGAGCGGGTGCGGCGGAGTCGATCTCCGCCGGACACCCGCGATGCCCCCCCGGAGTGAAAGAACGGAGGTTCGTGTAAGTAAACACGGACCTCCGTTCTGTGAGAGGGGGAAGGGAGTGATCACAGCCTTCCTGTACATGAAGGCTGTGACCACTTCCTTTCCCCAGCTAAGGCAGTCCCCCCACAGTAAGAACACGCCCAGGGAACATAGTTAACCCTTAGAGCGCCCCCTGCAGGTTAACCCCTTCACTGCCAATGGCATTTACACAGTAATCAGTGCATTTTTATAGCACTGATCGCTGTATAAATGCCAATGGTCCCAAAAACGTGTCAAAATGTTCAGACATGTCCGCTGAAATATCGCAGTACCGCTAAAAATCGCAGATCACCGCCATTAATAGTAAAAAAAAATAAATAAATAAAAACCCCAAAAATGAATTCTCATCATCCGTAAACGCGGCCACTTTTGCGCAAACCAATCAATAAACGCCGATTGCGATTTTTTTTATCACAAATATGAGTAAGAATATAAATTGGCCAAAACCGATGAAAAAAATTGTTTTTTTATATATTTTTTTTGGATTTGTATTTTAGCAAAAAGTAAGAAATTTGGGTTTTTTTGCAAAATTGTCGCTCTTCCTTTGTTTATAGCGGCGATCAGAAATGACGCAGCGGTGATCAAATACCACCAAAAGAAAGCTCTATTTGTGGGGGAAAAAAGAACGCAAATTTCGTTTGGGTACAACGTCGCACGACCGCGTAATTTTCAGTTAAAGCGATGCAGTGCCGAATCGCAAAAAGGGCTCCGGTCCTAAAGCTGGAAATCCTTCCGGTCCTTAAGTGGTTAATAATTTATGCCATATTTTCCTTAAATTCCATGATGTTAATAAGACATACCATAATTTGAATCTCACTCATGTGCGTTGGCTTATCAAATTTAGTAAAATACTGGAAATTAGCAGAAAGGTCCAAAGTAGATAGTTGGCACACTAAAGCTCTCTCACACACGTTACAATTAATCTGACAATATCTGTGCATTTTTTTAAATTATCCAGTTAGAGGACCTAAGTTATGAGGAAAGATTACAAGCACAAAACTTGTTCTTTCTGGAGAAAAGACGCTTGAGAGGGGATATGATTTCAATGTACAAATACTGTACTGGTGACCCCGCTATAGGGGCAAAACTATTCAGCGCAAGGGAAAACACGAAGACATGCGGCCATTCACTGAGAATGAAAGAAAGGCGGTTTAACCTTAAGATGCGTAGGGGTTTCTTTACGGTAAGAGCAGTGCGAATGTGGAATTCTCTTCCAAAAACAGTGGTTTCTGCTGGTAGTATAGATCATTTTAAAAAAACTATTAGTTGCACACCTAAGGGACCACAACATTGGGGGATATACAACGTAATACTGACATAAAAAAACACACACATGGGTTGGACTTGATGGACTTGTGTCTTTTTCCAGCCTCACTGATTATGTAACTATGTAACCACAATTGTGCAATGCAAGGACTTGCCTAAACAATCCATTCTGTTCAAATCCAATGGGTTCAGTAACTCAGGAACTGGGTAAAAGAACTGAACTGCAATTTACTAATGGATTTCCATGGGTATGCCCTGTTTTCTTTGCTGGTGATACAAACGCAAAAAAAAAAAAAAAAAATGTAAATATCTAACATATTTTAGTACCACAAAGCAAATCTATTGTAACTTCTTATCCTGCTAGTTCTTCCCTTTCACATGCCTGTTACATGTTTGACATCACAATACCATGACAAAAAAGGACATGCAGTTCTCCTGAAAGACTGGCAAATGACTAATACTGCATTTTAATATCACCAGGTTGCATGCACACAAAGCCCCATAGTTAATGAATGCACAGACAATAAATCGACTTTGAGGAAATCAATTGTAGTAATCTACACCATCAATATTACATCCTAAAATGATTGCCTGCTTCAGGTGAGAGCAGATAATAAAAGAGAATGACAGACCCTGGGGAATATGAACTGTGTTATCTGGATACTAATGTATCTGTTTGTAAAATGTCTCAATCAGGGAAATTCCAATGAGCACAACCAGGGCTTCTCTGAGATATATGGTTAGAATAGATAGCGTACATTTAAATGAAATGTATTAGGTATTATTGCTGAGAATAGTTGTCAAGGTAGTAGAAGGTATATATACAAACACACAAAGATGGATTAAAAGGAAATAAATGTAAAACACTAGATGCTCAAAAACCGCTAAAAACAATAACGCTGGATAAAAACAGCAGCAATACCAATAGCATTTTTTGCCAGCAGTTTTGCAGTGTTTAGGAACATTTTGAAAAGTGTCTAGGAGTGGTAGTGTTTTTGATAAGGAGTGGGTGGCCGCCATTGGCCTTAACAACCAGTGAATAGCTTGGGCCGGCAGCTGGCGTTCATTGTGATTGACAACGGATCTACACTGGGGGACATTGTTTTTGTTTTGTTTTTTTTTTAATAAAAAACTTGTCAAAAACTGTGTGAGTTTTTATTTACTTTTTATCGCCATACTGAGGAGGAGTAGCAGAATGTGTTTTGAGGTGTAAGTTGGGATATGCACAAGCCTGGATATGAATTTGGGGGGATTTTAATGGGGGGCCCTATACCCTCCCCCTCTAACCTTTTTATGTGTATTGTAACTTTAATTTGTGAACTTTAGCTGACTCCAAAATGAAACTATATTTTTTACATTATTTATATACATCACAAGAGGGGTTCGCAGAGCTTCTACCAAACTCTCATTAAGAATTAAATGACCACAGATGATGCAGCAGTGTAAAACTTACTTGCAGCAGTACACCGCGCGCAGTATATTTACTGCGGCGGTGTGGACGCTGAACGCGAATCGCCGTAAAAGGCGGCGATTTGCGCAGGCGCAGCTAGGGGGCGATCGCACACCACCGGCGGCACGCTCTCATGCCCGACACACTCCGGAGGAGTGTGCCCGCGGCTCAGGCAGACCCGATGTCCGCCGGCCAGCCGCGATGAGCTGCTACAGCCAAAGAGCGGGGAACCGCCGATGTAAACACGGCGGTTCCCGGCTCTTTCAATGGGGACATAGGAGATCTACTGATCCCTGTCACTGGGATCAGTTAGATCTCCTATGTCCATGGTAGCCCAGCCCCCCCACAGTTAGAACACACCCAGGGAACACTGTTAACCCCTAGACCCCCCCCCTGCAGGTTAAGACCTTCACTGCCAATGACATTTATACAGTAATCAGTGGACATTTAAATTCTGATCGCTGTATAAATGTCATTGGTCCCAAAAAAGTGTCAAAAATGTCCAACATGTCCGCCCCAATATCACAGTACCGCTAAAAATCGCAGATCGCCGCCATTACTAGTAAAAAATAAAAAAAATATAACCCCAGAAATTAATTCTCATCATCCGTAAACGCGGCAACTTTTACGCAAACCAATCAATAAACGCCGATTATGATTTTTTACCATTACCAAAAATATGAGGAAGTATATAAATCAGCCAAAACTGATGAAAAATGTTTTTTTATATTTTCTTTTGGATTTGAAATTTAGCAAAAAGTAAGAAATATTGGGGTTTTTTTTGCAAATTTGTCACTTCTTGTTTGTTTATAGTGGTGATCAGAAATGACGCAGCCGTGATCAAATACCACCAAAAGAAATCTCTATTTGTGGGAAAAAAAGGACGCAAATTTTGTTTGTGTAAAACGTTGCACGACCGCGCAATTGTCAGTTAAAGCGACGCAGTGCCGAATCGCAAAAAGTGCTCTGGTCCTAACCTGGGAAATCCTTCCGTGGGCTTAAGTAGTTAACTAAACCAGTACTTGTGGCAGACTTGCAGAATTTTGCAAAGAAAGTTTATCTGGAGTCAATGCAGACTTGCTGCAATTGTGCAACAAACTTGTGAAGCCTGGCAAGTCTAGCAATAGCTAAGCAAGTCATTTTTAAACTTGCAGCTCAATTGCTTGCTATCTGGGCAGTTGCTCTTGGCATGAATGAGGATTATGGTATTGATGTGCATGCTGTCTCCAGAAGTTGCAAATCCTATCTTGCATGTTGAAGTCATGTACCTTGAATCCGCTCCAGAATTCCAGCTGTTTGGCTCTGTTACAGAAGCCTTACATTCTGTCCCTACTCTAGAATTAATGGACCCTTTCTTTGTTTCAAAGACCTTGCATCCTGTCACTGGTTCAGAGGTCTTGTAACTCATCTGTGCTCCACAGGTCATGTAGCCCGGCTCCACTGACTCTCCGCCTACTGCCCAGCCTGACTCTTCTGACTCTCTGCTTTCTACCCTGTCTGACGCAACTGACTTTCCACCTGCTGTCCAGCCTGACTGTTAAGTTCCTGCTGCCAGCCTGAGTTTGCTAATTCTCTGCCTGCTGCTCACAGAGCTCCTTGCCAGTTACTATACGCCAGTAGCAGGCTTCTAGCTTGTTACCAGACCTCAGTGGCAGTAAACTTGTTCAACAGACATGTTTAAGACCAAGATTTGTTATCAATTCCCTGTACTACAGAAAAAGGGAGTCTACACAAGCATAGACAAAGACTACTTATTTGCATTATGCAAACAACTTTCTAAGGACTGTTTGTTTTACAGTTATCACTATGCAGTAGTGCCAGGGAGTTGGCCAAGGCATGTTGAAAAGTTCTGAGACTGCTCCTTACTGAGTTAGTAATGGTTTGGAACTAGTGTTGGGCTAACAGTTCGGGCCGAGCAAAGGTTCAGCCCGAACATCGCCTGTTTGCCCGTTCGACAAACACCCAAATTTGCGGGGCGCTCGGCGGGATGTTTGCCCGCCAAGCGCCCCACAATGCACTTTTTACAAGTTTTTGCAGTGTGTTGTTGGAGTGGAAATAGAGTAGGGCTCAGTTTGCCAATAGCGAGTTAGTGTTCACTTATTGTGAGTGTAGAGTGTTAGTGTAGTGTTAGTATAGTGTGAGTATAGTGTGTCAGTATAGTGTAGTGTGGGTATAGTGTGTCGGTATAGTTTTTCAGTATAGTGTAGTGTAGTGTCAGTGTAGTGTGTTAATGTAGAACAATGTTTAACACAGCATTACATAACATTTAGTGTTGTACACAGTGTTGCATTCCCTTTTGTTTTGTTTTTTTGGGTTGCTGTGTGTTGGGTTTTCTTTTGTGGGTTTTTTTTTCGTCCCCTGCATGCCCCATTTTTATAAATTGTCAGCCGCAGTTTTTCTGACTGAGACGCTGGTGTTCCCCTTTTTTTGTTTTTTTATTGTTTTAATTATTTTTACATTTCTGTCAGCATCAGTCCTCAATTTAAAGGGCATCAAACACCACTTTTCATTTAGTAAAGTGCATCCAATTACACATTTTCCAGTTTCTATTAAATTTGGGGGAATTACCTCCCACCCCCCCCCATCATGTCTGGGAGGCCAACAAGGAGAGGCAGACGTTCCCATGCCACTATGAGGGGGCCAGCAGCATCTGTGTCCACAGGCAAAGGTGGACGTCTGTCCTTAGGCAGTGCACATTTGTCTCTGTTTAGTGATGTTGCCTGTGTTATCCAGCCACAGCATGCATAGGAGGTGGTGGACTGGCTTACTAAACCATCCTCATCCTCTATGACCCAAGCTAACACTAATGCGCAGTCCACCGCAGCTGCCAGAGAGGCCTATTCTGCCTCTAGAAGGTTACGGGGTGAAGGCACCACGAACACCCAAAGACCAATTTTTTCGCAACGGTGTGACAGGGGCATCAAATTTCATTTTTTTAACAGCAAGGCCAATTCTTGCTTTCATCAAGAGTACCTCTATAGGGTTACGATGTGAAGGCACCACCAACACCCAAAGCCAAATTTTTCCATACCTGTTACTTCTATCCAAAGTCTGCAAAAGAGGCACTAGACTTTATCCACAAAAAAATTGTTAATATTGGCCTAAGTGTACTATAAGTTGGCTTCTTCTCATAAGACTTGCTCTCTGTGGTGCATAACTTTGTTATTACCATCCAAAGTCTGCCAAAGAGACACCAGAATTTATCCAAAAAATCTCTAATCTTGTTCTGAGTGCACTAAATTGTGTCCCCAAGCCATTGTTTACTAAATAAAGAAATCTTGCAGGAAAAATCAATTTAAATGTAATTTTTTTATTTATAAATGTCAGTTTTGCTGCAGTGGGTTCTATACACGGTACAGATGCACCACTTTACAGGCAGACTATGGGACCCCCCAGGCACTATATTTAAAGGATTTTTTTGTTTCACTTTAAGCATCATAAGAATCACTGCTCCTTTAAAAACAATCTTTTTTAAAAAAATGTTTGCATTGGTACATGTCCCCCGGGGCAGTACCCGGGCCCCCATATCCTTTTTTATGGTCATTAACTTGCATATAAGCCTTCAAAATGGGGACTGATTTTTCAAGTTCGAGTTCGACTTTAATAGGGTTCACAGCTCGGGTCCGAACTTTTGTGATGTTCGAGAGTTCTGGCGTCAACCGGACCAAGGGGTGTTTGGTCCATCATGGAACTAGAGCACCTGCTTTTGGCACTGTGAAGAATGACGTTCCAGTGTCCACCAGTGGGTCTCTCCCAGCAGCCAGCAGATCCCGGAGATTAGGAAATTAAAGTGGTTCTAAAGGCAGAAGGTTTTTGTATCTTAATGCATTCTATGCATTAGGATTAAAAACCTTCTGTGTGCAGCAGCCCCCCTCAGCCCTCCTAATACTTACCCCATCTCGATCCAGAGGTGTGCACAAGTGCCTCAGCTGTCCAGACACTGGCTCCCACTGCTGTCAATCAAAGTCAGTTAGCCAATGAGGAGAGAAAGGGGGATGGGGCCTAACCACGGTTCCATGTCTGAATGAAGTAGAAGGATGTCACCAGCACACCAAGGATTCCTCTAAAGGCTCCAAAGCTTTTATTGCCTGACGAAGGGGCCCTGTGCGGCTCCAAAATGTTGCCTCCTTGGTTTACATGATCATGTGAAATAAAAGCTTTGGACCCTTTCGAGGAATCCTTGGTGTGCTGGTGACATCCTTGTACTCGATTTGTCAGTGGTTTCCAGCCTATTGTCATTACAGCACCCAGCATTAATACAGTCATTTCCCTTAAGGTGTGCATAGGGAATATTGCTTGAATCCGTGTCTGAATGGACACACAGAGCTGCAGCTCAGCTCGGGTGCCCCCATAGCAAGCTGCTTGCTGTGGGGGCACTTGACAGGAGGGCCAGCGAGGGACCCGATTAGAGAAAGAGGGCTACTGACAAATTTAGTCTTGCTTAGGTGGTAATTAGTCTAGCTAATTGGTAGGAGATCTACTGACCTTTCCCTAAATCTGGGTTTGATGCACCCCTCTCTTCTGTCACTAGGTGGCAGTGTTGCCTGTGGCATTGGATTGACAAGGGCATAGTGAATCCAGACTAGGGGTGGATAGGCTGTCTCAGCCAATTGGCAGGGGTCTCCTTGCCCCTTGGCCTGCTGGGAGAGCCTATTTATTTGGGCTTATTGTGTTGGCATTGACTATCCAACACAATGGGCAGCACATTGAACACATTTTATAAGTGGTCAGAAACTTGTAAATAACTCATGAAAGAATAAAGTTACGTTAAAACCAAGCACACCATTGTTTTCTTGTGAAATTCCCAATAAGTTTGATGTGTCACATGACCCTCTTCCTATTGAAAAAACAAAAGTTGGATTCAAAATGGTCACCACTAATCTTGAAAAGCTTCCCCCCTCACATATATTAAAGTGCCACAAACAGGAAGTTAATATCACCAACCATTCCCATTTTATTAAGGTGTATCCATATAAATGGCCCACCCTGTACATTGAAGTGTGGCAAGTTCAGCTGCTATAGGAGACAGCAGTCTACAAATACAGTTTGCTGCAATTCAGCTTAAAGGCTCTTGAATTGTATAGCTGTCCTTCTATTCCTATTTTTGTCTCGGAGTCTGCTAAGTATTTTTGCACCTGCCTAAGGGTGTCCTGGCCCTGACCCTCTCTCCACCAGTTCTGTCTGAGAGACAGTGGGTCTCTTTTTGCATTCTTAAAGTGTCTGGCGCCCAACTTACTCTATCTGCACTGCACCCACTATGCCTAGTGACCCACACTGTGAAGAGGGATGTCAGCTCTCCCCAGCTCTGAAGTTCACCACTAGGCCTGCAGAGGTCGAGGCCATGGCTACATTTTTAAAGAAAAAAAAACAAAAAACTTTAGTATCACCTTAATTTCTACCTGATGCCGGGTGTTGAGAAGATAATTAGCTCTTCCTCAGGAATCAGGAGTCTCACATTGCCTCAATGTTTTACCTGTGTGTGGTTTTTGCCCATTTGCTGCCCTTAAACCTGCTTTCGGTACCAGCAACTCATTCCAGCCATAATTTCTGATTTACCTCCCGAACCTGTACCCGTTGCCCTTGTACCTATTCTAGCCCCCTTTTTGGAACTGTCTTGTTTCCCGATACTCTGCTCAACCTGATTCTCATTAACATCTGTTTGTATAGCGTCAGTTGGTTAGTTAGTCATTTGTTTTACTTTACATGTGTACTCACTGGGTTGCTGTATTGATTGCTGTATTTTCTGTGTAGCAATGTGCTCCCTTGAGAGTGACTGGTAGTAGTGGTTCACCTTATAGCTGCCCTCGATCACACTATATATGACACATCCGGAGACACTGAACAGGCCGGCTCTTGTTTTTGTTGTTTTATTTAGGGGAAATAACTTGGATGGATATAAGGGATGACTGTGGGATTCTCAAAGAATTATGATACACAAACTCCATATACAGTCCTGTATATGCGCACTTGCACTGCAGACCATCCCTCTGCAGACTGTTACTCCTCACGACTCTCCAGCACTCAACTTGCTAAAAGTTTCTCTTATAGTTCTCTCTCTACACAGAACTTGCAGCTTTACACTTCTTTGCTTCTCTCAAGCTCAAAACTTTCCAGCCTGAAGGGAAATTTATCAGGCTTCTCTATACCTTTCTCTTCACCGCGGTTAGCGCATGGCGAGGCCTACCCTGTATCAGCAGGACCTCAGTAACACCCATTACAGGTCAGGGATCACAGGCCCCTGAATGTGCAGCAAAAACGTGAGTGCTAACCGGGCCTTTGACGGACTACAACTCTCAGCCCATCTCTCCTCCAGGTCCCGTCGAGCTGCTCTCTCTTGCAGTGACTCTCTTTTCCCTTGACTGGCTCCCAAGGCACCCACAGACTGTCCACTATTCTTCTCCCAGCCTGCTCCAGCACTCTCTCCTCCAGTCCCAGGGACCGTCACTCACAAAGCCGGTGGATCGCTTTAAAGTCTCTCACTGTGTAGCACCTCTGCTGTTCTCCCATTCCTCCTGTGCTGCTCCAGGAATTACTCTCCTTTCTGGCTGCACCCAAACCTCCAGGCCCCAAGGTCACCCTCCCCAGACTGGGGGCGACCTCCCGGGTAGGGGCCTCCACAGCGCCTCTGCTACATCTCTGACTTCCATCAGACACTACTTGTCACATACCTGGCGGATGAGTCTGACTTATGCAGGGGATCACCTCTCTTGCGGCCCTGGTTCAAAAACCCCTGGTAGTGCAGACAGGGAGCCCAGGAGCACAGGGGGGCACGAGGGCTGGACTGGGTCACTTGGTGGTATATGCAAGTCCACTGGAGCTTGTGCGTGTAGAAGAGTAGTTGTATAGTCCGAGTTGGAAACAGGCTGGCTTATGCGGTACAGGAGGAGCAGGCAGGCGGGTAGTCAGATGCAGGCAGGGTCGGCAACGTGCGGGCAGCAAAGGTACAGAAGGACTAGGCAGAAGAGTAATCGTAGGCAGGCCAGGGTCCGGGCAGGCGGATAGCAACAGAGTCCAAAGGAAGCCGGGGTCACAGGAACGGGAAGTAACTCATGAGCAGACGCTGGGGTCATAGATGCAGGAAAGTCTCTGAAAGCAGACAAAGGGGTCACTGGAACGCTGTAGAACGGACAGCATCCGCTGCAGGGTGTTGCTGGCTTAAATGGCCATTTTGGTGCCATTGGCGCGCACAGGTGCGTGCAAACGCGCACAGAAGCACGCAAAGCGCACCATGGCCCCAATTAGTGTCCATTTCCTAAAACTACTCCCAGATTGGGCTGACTCTGAGTATTTAAGGAGGCCTGCCCCCTGCCAATCCTGCTTGGGCATTGGTCAGGGCTCCTTAGAATACTCCAGATGGCTCCACCTATCTCCCAGCTCTCTGACCAGAAACCTTCCCCAGGTTTCTAGAAAGAAGTTGGAGGCTCTGGTGACCTCATCTGTTAAGTCCACTCAGTCCTCCCTGAGCCTCTCCTCCCAGCCCAGATCAAAACATTCAGACCTGCCTTTACACTCAGGCCTGACTGAATTTTACCTCACCTAGCAAAACCCTGCTAGAAAACGCACCTACTCTATGGGGGCGCTACATGTGTTTTATGTCACCTGTGTGTTGTTTTCTTATTAAATCGTATTTTACTTAGATATGAGCCCAGTTTTCTCTTTATAGTTCCACATATCTGGTCTTGCCAGCACTACACGATAGCAGGAAATGGTGCCCTAACACCTATTAAGGAGCTAAGCAGAGAGGACAAGTGCACATCTTTTCATGTAGATGCCCAGTGCTACTGTTTACTTACCGTACTCTGAAGGTGAGTTCCCCAATTACTGAATTTTTTAGTAAAAGCAGTAGGAAATAAGTGCTCAATCAGCAACACAACAAAAATACAATGTATTATAATATTTCTCGGGAAAAGAGTACTATGGTATATTTTCTTATTTTGAATATACATTGTTTCACTCTGGGTCAGTGGAAACTAACTTTCTAACTAATAAGTGCGACTCCTGACATCCCCAAAAGGCTGCACATAATATTTAGGAAATTGTAATAGACTACAGACATGCTATAGGAGATGGCCAAAGACTGCAAACATACTATATGAGTTGTTGGAGATGGAGGACATTCTTAAAACAGAAGTATGGCCACAACTTTTTTGGCCATATTCCCCTTATGGGTCACAGGGCTGCACTTACATTTGCCCCCTCTCAGCTGATGTGGCAGAGCTGCTTCAGGCTCTGGACAGATCCTGACCATATTGTCGGGATCCACCCAGCTGCCTAATTGACAGCTGGCTTCACCTCTCAGCATACAGCTGAGAGCTGTAGCCAGTTGCCCTTGCCCCCTCTCTAGCCCTGTACTCCAGTCAGTGCTGAAGGACAGGGACGTGCAGTCAGGTGAGGCAGAGCCTCATCTGCATGAACTTAAAAAAAATAAAATAAAAAATATGATCAATTTTGAGGGTCGTAGCTCAGCTGAAGTCTTACCCCATCACTGGTAAAAATTTGGGGCTCCTATCATCTAGAGCAGCCAGTTTAAATACAAGCTGACACACTCTGTTTGCAGCAGACTGAGAGTATGAGCTCACAGTGCCTCTCCTCACTTCTTGTCAGAGGCACTCAGCTTAATGGACAGCTTGGAGCCTTATCCAATGGTAAAGCACCATTGGCCCAAGTTAGCCCAATTTTTTTGTATAATGTGAAAGATGATGTTACGACGAGTAAATAGATACCTAACATGACAACACTTTAACATTTTTTAGAGGGTACCTGTTTAGAGTTACAGAGGAGGTCTTGTGCTAGAATTATTGCTCTCGCTCTAACATTTGCAGCGTATGTAACCTGTGTGTATCTGGCTCTGATATTAGCCAGTGCCTCACCAGCCACTGACCTCACTGCACGTCCCTGCTGGAGGAGCAGAGCAGAGAGTGTTGACTGACAGTCACTGCTCTCTGCTCGGAGCAGACTGAGAACTGAGTGATCAGCAGTCACATGATCGCTCAGTTCTTGAGCTTAGAGCTGATATGGGACAGGTGCATCGACACACAGATGTAGCATAGAATTCAGTGATTTATGTAGTATTTTTATCACTTCTCCTTTAAGGAGACAGCCATAGATGAGAGATATGATAGATGAGACTAGTAGAGATCACCGCTATTACAGTTCGTTTAGAAACCCAAGTTTACACATGTGTGCTCGCTACAGTTCCTTTAAAAATGACTTGTATCCAAAGCAAAAAGGAGACACATAACACAGCAAGTGT
>BLSH010365566.1:576870-592300 GCA_018402905.1 Glandirana rugosa
ATTTCCCAAGGGGCAGTCCGAGACAGGTGGGTCGTACACGTCACCGGTACTTTAACACAACTCAACAGTCTACCCGTCCAGGACTGTTCCTTGAGACTGTGATCAAAGGATAGTCCAAGTGGAACGGTCACTGACTATCACCTACCGTCATCCATCTAAGGTTTCGGCGATAACCTGACTTAATGTCGACACATTAAGTAGACGACGGTAGACAGTAGTTAGTATCCGTTCCGTCTGGACTATCCCTCGATCATAAAATCTCAAGGGGGTAGTCCGAGGTCGGTGACATTCAAGTCACAGTGACGAAGTAGGAAACTAGTGTCAGAGTTCCTTGTCAGGACCTGCCCATCTGACAACTCAACACAATTTCATGGCCACTGCACATGCTGGGTGGACAGAGCCTGACGGGGAACCCTTTAAAAATTCCCCAGTATATTTCTATGAATACACTGTGACCTTAACAGACTCTCCCTCGCCAACAAATCTGAGAGGAGAATCTGATAAAAAATGGATTTTGCTGGATAGACACCATTATCCCAAAACTAAAGCCAACAGCACGGGTATTTGCACATGTAGATTTTCAGCATGTTTGTGAAAAACTATGGAAAATAAACTTTTGCAAAAAAATCTCCTGAGTGCCAACTTCTGTGGCTGACCTAGTCTGCTCATCTGGTTAAATGCAATCTCTCAAACAATTGAAGCAACAAAAAATACATTGATACTATTTAAAACATACTGTACATTCAGTAGTGAAAATTGTATTTAGGCATACTATATCGATGTAAAGGGTTATATATTCACAACTGATAACAGCAATGAAAAAGAAGATGTCTTTTTTTTTATTACAGTGTGCCATTGTGTGTAGTAATTTGTCCCACCTTCTACATGCTGTTGAAGGCTATCTTTGTGGTTGGACAGGGTGCCCCCTCCTCCCACAGCCATCCAACAACGCAGCTAGCAAGGAGATGCATAGCCGTCACTTATCTCTGGCTCCAAGCACCTTCCCAAGAAAAAAAAGCATGAGGCCAGGTTCACACATATGCAGCCATGCCTGGGGCCCGGTGCGTCCCTGTTCACTGTTTCAGGTGTGAATCAACTCCGATTTTTTGCCTGAATTCACAACTGAATCGGACCCAAAGACGCACAGAACCCTTTTTGAATGTACTGAATGAATGAATCCCGCTTCCAATTTGCATATGTGTGAACCCAGCCTAAAGAGGGAGGGATAGCTGGCACACCTGTCCTCCCTCTGCATTCATCTCGCCAGTGTTTGTCTTTAGCAAATACTTGGAGCCAGAGATGAGCATCAGCTATTAAAGCAGAGTTCCACCCACATTTTGAACCTTGCGAGGAACTATCTCCCTATCCTCTGTGACATACAGCAAGATCTTCGCACGTGGACCTCAGGTCTAATCTCTGGTTTGGTAGGGCAGCTATCTTCAAGATGAATATTCCCCTCAAACTGCTATATCTCATGCAAACAATCCCAATTAAGCTGCCTAAAGTCTTTTTTTGCTTCATTGGATGGCCTGCACTGTGTTCCTCTGGGGTCCTAACCGCCCCCTGGCTCAGCTATGACTTATTGACCATTCCCAAATTGAAGGGGGTATAGGTCTTCCAGATATCCTCAGATATTACTGGGCGTGCCACTAAACCAGAGTGGATTGGAATGTGCACTCCCAAAAAAAGGCATGGGTCACGCTGGAACATGCCTTTGCACATCTGCCCCTGCACCAAACCCCCTGGCTGCCCAACAGCATATGTCCCAGATATGTAAGGAGCTCCCACACATTTGCCCAACCATCCAGATCTTCCATACGGCCTGTAAAAAATACAAACTATCTTCCTCACCTGGACCCCTAACCCTACTCATAACCCAGACCCCCCCCCCCCCCGGCATGTCAGACAAATCTTTGGTGGACACGTTGTCCTACCCACAGATTTGCACTGAGCATTTTTTTTGACAAAAGATCCTTTCTGTTCTATGCCTCACTAGCTTCTCACATGACGGGACAAACATTTCTCTTCTGTCTCACATTGTACCACCCATTGGGAATCACATTTAAAACTAATACATCGCCGGTATTACTCTCCACTCCGACTCTCCAAATTCTCTAAAGACAACTCACAACACTTCTGGAGACAATGCAACAACACAGAAACTCAGTTACACATGTGGTGGCAATGCCCAAAGATAATCCCATTCTGGAAACAGGTTTTCCATCTTATTTCGTCAGTCATGGAAGCAACCTACAACCTTGACCCAGTTTTGGCTCTACTGCTAATAAACAAAACAGGGTGGCCTCAAAACCACCCACCCTTCGTACTTCACTGTCTTGTAGCTGCCAAAAAAGCTGTTGCTACCTGCTGGAAACTCACAGATCCCCCAGAGTTCTCCTCCTTTCTCATGGACCTCAATACACAGACCCAATTTGAACTAATGTTCTCAAGGAAAAATGGCAACAACAACAAATTTCGCTCACAATGGGCAGCTTGGCTTCGTCACCCTCTATGCACTGTTCATATGTGAAGATGACAAGATATCTCCCAATGGTTCTCCTTGAGATGTCATCCTTGAAGCCTAACAGCCCCCTCCAAACAGAAAGGAAAAGCTATGACCTCTATACCCTTCACATTCCCACCGACCCCCTCCCCTCTGAGGCCAACCCTTGATTGTTGAGCCTCCCTCGCGCCCACATAATCACACCCAACAATGGGCAGACAATTACAATCAACAACCAACCATTCCCGATCAATACCAACTGTAGAAACACTCAACGGCAAACCCAGCGAATCACCCAATTCCTAAATTCATACTCAACGACAACCCAGCTGCATCATCCAGGAGCTCGGGGGGAACAACACATCACCTCTCTCCTCCTCCAACTTGACACAGTCTGCTCTCTTTTGGGTTGTCCTTGGGATAAGAGTTTTGTGCTCACCCGAACTCTAAGATCTGGACCTGATGCGAAGCCATGTCCTCCACTACTACTTGCTGGTCTATGTATAGCTCTTTATGCCTTTCTATGTTACTTCTCACGTTACTTCATATATAAACTAACCCTGACTACTCTGTTGTATACTAGAGAAATTGCATTGTTTTGTACACTATGTACAAAAACAAAAACACAATAAAAAAGTATAATAAAAAAAAAAATTCTCTTCTGGTCATACATTCAGCTTAGTTGCCCCAACTCTCTTCCTCTGTGGTTGCATCCACATATGCACCAGAAAGAACCCTCAACTAGAGATGGCAAGGACCGGAGAAAAAAACTGAAAACAGGATGACAAAACACATCCTTGCATGCCAGAGGTGTCCTAAAGACATTAAAAACTTTATGGAATGAAATGATGAGGACCATACTGAAAGTGCATGTAGTTTTTTCCTCAGGAGTTCTCATGTTTTTTTTTTAATTTTTCCAAAATTTCCATTTATTCTGGTAAAAAATCAGGGAAGAAAACATTTTTTCTCATGGCTTCAAAATCTCTGGGGATTTTACATCTCTACCCTCAATGCCATTTGATATCAGAAATCTACTTGATTCTGTTCTCCAATTACCAACTGTGACGTTATGCAAGGCACGACAATGGATGGGCGATACTTGTCGCCCCGGATGTCCCCATAACCAAGTCCTTGTCACTGACGCAACAAAACGACTTTAAGGAATTTGTCTGTAAAATAGAGACTTTTTCTCTTCCCTACCCGGACTGACCACTGTGCTACAACATGACATAATCATGGAACCCGGGGTCCATGTAAATGTAAAACCCTACCGAATACCTGAGGCTAGACGAGAGGCGGTGGTGAAAGAAATAAAAACCATGTTGGAGTTAGACGTGATAGAGGAGTCCCACAGCGCCTGGTCAAGCCCTATAGTACTGGTCCCAAAGCCCGATGGCACTATCCGGTTCTGTTTTAGGAAGCTTAATAAAGTGTCTAAGTTTGATGCATACCAATTGCCACGGATTGACGAACTTGTGGATAGGTTGGGAGGAGCTTGGTACATAACAACCCTAGCCCTAACTAAGAGATACTGGCAGATACCCCTAACTGAGTCAGCAAAGGAAAAAACGGCCTTCTCCACCCCTGAGGGGTCCTTCCAATACAAATGAATGCCGTTTGGTCTGCATGGGGCCCCTGCATCCTTTCAGAGGATGATGGACAAGACTTTGAGGCCGCATTGGCCCTATGCAGCGGCCTATCTGGATGATGTTATCATCCACAGCCCAGATTGGGAATCACATCTGCCCCAGTGCAGGAAGTAGTAGACTCACTGAGGGTAGCAGGTTTAACAGCCAACCTGAAGAAGTGTGGCATAGATTTCAAGCAGGCCAAATACCTTGGGTATGTGATTGGTCAAGGTCTGATTAAGCCCCAAACCAATAAGATAGAGGTTATTCAAAAGTGGCCCCAACCGGTGAACAAGAAACATGTTCAGGCCTTACTGGGGATTACAAAGTATTACAGACGCTTCATTCCCGACTTTGCCACCATTGCCGTCCCTTTGACCAATCTGACAAAGATTAGAGCGTCAGGAATGGTTAAGTGGCATCCTGAAGCTGAAAAGGCCTTCAAGAAATTGAAGCAAGCCCTTTGTGTACAGCCGGTGATCTTGACCCTAGACCCCCAGACTTCACAAAAGCGTTTGTCATTCTAACCAATGCCTCTGAGGTGTGACTAGGTGCTGTTCTGTCCCAGATCAGAGACGGCGAGGAGCACCCGGTCGTCTACTTAAGCAGGAAGCTTAATAGACATGAAAAGAATTATGCCATTGTGGAGGAGTGCCTGGCCATCAAATGGGCCTCAGAGGCCCTAAAATACTACCTGCTGGGAAAGTCATTCAGGCTAGTCACCGACCATGCCCCCCTTAAGTGGATGTGGAGAAAAATAGCTGAGTGACTAGGTGGTTCCTGGCCCTACAGTCGTTTAAGTTCTCAGTGAAACACCGGGCAGGAAGGCTCCAAAATAACGCAGATGGTCTTTCCCGGGCCCACTGCATGGTCAGGACAGTTGCTCCACCCCAGGAACTTGAGCAGAGGGGGGAATATGTGATGTTATGAGAGGCACTAAAATGGACGGGCGATACTTGTTGCCTCACATGCGATCATTTTGAGGCGACTAGGGGGAGTCCGACCTGGGTTTTGCCGGCCACCGTGGTAGAGCTGGTTTCGGCCCAGACTTTCTAGTCTACTCAAGCTCATCTCCACCTGCATTTAATGATCAGGTAGAGATCTCACTTGGGCTCCATCCTGGATCTCAGAGGGAGAAAGCTGAGAGAGCTCTGTGTGCTAATTTGGACTCTAAAAACAAGGTTTGCAATGTGCTTATGTTTTTTGGGTGTCGGGGACAGCTCCACATTGTATAGAGAGGAATTTCTTTGTTTAGCGTAGCGCCAGACGGCAAGGTTTTGTTTTCTGTTTCCGTTTGTGCTTTGATCTTGCAAACCTGTGAAAACAAACCTGGCAAGCCGCCAGACTTTAAAGAGACTGACATTGAGGGGCGTGACTGGATGTAGGCCAAGAAGGACATGTGGCTGAAGAGCTCCGGGGCTCTGCTATTATCCTTACCTCTATCCTGATTGTTTGAGCCCGGTGCCAGGGTCGGAAACTCCCTCGCTGATCCTCCTCACACTCAGGCACATTAATATGCCCTCCAAGCGCCGGGTCTCAGCGGTTCCTGCAGTCTGTTCATTGCCCGCATCTCTGGCCTCGTACACAGACACCATCTTGGACCAGGTGCGTGAGCTGATCTCCAGGGCAGGCATGGCGGACAATCCTGCAGCACCCAGCCATCCACCTCTCCAGGCGCAGGCAAGTGACACTACAGCTATACTAGCGGCCATTGAACAGAGCAGGGCGTCTGTGGTGAGTCGCATAGACTATTTGGCGACGGAATGCACGTTCATTAGAGCAGACCTCGACAAAATAGGGGGCAGGCTGACGGAGGACAGGATCTCTGCGACTGAAGACCTAACTTCACAGCATACCGGCTCCCTGTCGGCCCTACAACGCACTGTCCAGGCGTTGGTGGCTAGGGCTGATGACGCAGAGAACCAGATGTGCAGGAACAATATTAGGGTGCTGGGATTACTGGAGGGTGCGGAGGGAGACAGCCTGGCAGAGTTTGCAGAGGCCTTCTTCAAGACTCTGTTGGAATTACAGGAGGTTTCCCCCACCTATGTTGTAGAGAGGGCCCATCGGGTACCCACCGGCCGCAGAGTGGTGGGGGCTCCCCCGCGACCTTTTCTAGTGCGGTTTCTGAATTATAGAGACCGAGATCTAATCCTACGTGAAGCCCGGAAGCACCCCACATTGCCTTATGAACATACCATTGTCCATCTGTACCCTGACTTCACAGCAGACCTGCAAAAGAGACGCAAGACCTTCACAGACGTGCGTAGGAGGCTCCGTGAGTGGGAAATTAAATATTCCATGCTATATCCCTGTCGGCTGCGGGTTCAACATGGAGGGTTGGTGAAATTCTTTGAATCACCGGAAGATGCGGATGCTTGGCTCTTAACCCTGCAATAACACCTGTTTGAATCTCTGGGGATCCCTGAGAGGGAATCTAGGTATCCTGGACGACAAGTGACTTTCTACTCTGGCTAGGGTATTGTCATTACTTTACCACGTGTCTTCACACTATATATCAGTTATACCTGAATTAGCCACCATGTTTTTGGAAGGCCCCTCCTGTTTTTCTAATTCCTGGTGGAGGATGAATCGCTTTTCCTGTGTGGCACTGAGCTCTAACGTGTTTCCTGGGGCCCCCCAACCCTTTTGGGTCAGGCTCCACCGGAGTCACCCACCGTTACAACACAAGTTCTTATGACTGCACGGTTGAGCAACCCTCAGCCTTGCCTACTGTTATAGGCTGGAACCTGTTTAGGGTTCCCTTGGACGGTGCCTCAAGCTGGCAAATTGTTTCTATTGTTTTGGTGGGGAAAACTGCTATGGTGACTGTTGGGGTAATGCCTTGCGGTAGGGAGTTATGCACATGTTGTTTTCTTTTTTTATGTTTATTTTTTAGTTTTTCTGCTCTGGCTTTGTCTGAATTTTTCAGGAGGTGCACAGGACTTGGCCTCCTACTCATCAGTGGTGCTACCCATATGCCTCAGAATATGCTGACTGGATGCTTTTTGGTATGCCCCACTGGGGGTTGGCTACAGGTAAACTTTATGCTGAGATGGCACAACAAGCTTTTTTGATGGGATCAGAGGTAAAAATCATCTCTTGGAACATTAGAGGCTTGAATGATAAGATCAAGCGAGCCCTACTTTTCAAATACTTACAGACACATAGACCGCATGTTTTGTTTCTTCAGGAAATGCATTTACTTGGTAGTAAAATACTTGCCCTTAAAAGAGCGTGGATTAAACAAGGCTTTCATGCCACCTATTCTTCTTATGCGAGAGGGGTCACGATTTTGCTGAACAAATCACTGCCATATTCAGTAGAACGTGTTATTACAGACCCGGGTGGGAGATATGTTATACTAGTTATTGAAATGTACTCTCAACGTTGGGCTATGGTAAATGTATATGTTCCTCCTCTGTTTGTTTCCACCATCCTATATGCGGTAATGACCGCTTTAGCCCCTTTCCAACTCCATAATGTAATTGTGGGTGGTGACTTTATTACCATTCTGGACCCTGACAAAGACACGTCTAACCATGATCAGTCTGCCCCGGCAGAACTGGTGGCATGGACAGACACCTTAGGATGTACTGAGCTCTGGAGGTGGAAACATCCGGAGGACAGGACTTATTCACATGTATCCTCTATGCACAAATCAGGCTCTAGGATAGACTTGATGTTTGGTACTGCTTCTGTGTTGTCCTACCTCCCGACTGGCATTTCCGACCACTCGCCTTTGGAGCTTGGCCTCATTCTGGGCCCAGGCCGTGGGTCGGGGTGTTGGAGGCTGGCGGCACGCTGGATAATTGATCCACAGGTACAGGAGGAAATCACCCCCCCCCAAACTTGCTGAGTTCTGGCGGAGTGCTACACTTGGGATGGTGTGGGAGGCTGGGAAGGCCCACTCCAGGGGGGAGTATATCTCCTCTATTAAGGCAGTGAGGTCTAACTATGCCGAGCAGGCCTCCCGGTTGGAGCGGCAGGAGTCGGAGGCCCAAGAGCAGTTTACAGTGGCGCCGGCGCTGGATAGTTATTTTGCCCTGGCCCAGGCAAGGAGGGCCCTTAAACTCCACTATGTATCCCTGGTTCACTCCGAGTCTAAGAAACTAGCAGCTAATCTGTTTGAATCTGGAGATAGAAACGGCAGGCTACTTGCCAACCTGGTTGCGGAACAGGTCCTTCAGACCAATATACCTAGGATTAGATCCCCAGTTGGGGACATGCTTACTGATGCTGGAGATATTTTAAATGCATTTCACGGTTATTATGAACAACTTTATGATGACCCCCTGCCTGATATAGAGGATTCCCTGTTAGGCGAGTTGGGGGAGCTGCAATTACCCACCCTTTCAGAGGAGGATAGGGAAGCCCTAGATAAACCCATATCATGTCAGGAAATAGAGGATGCTATCTCTGCCCTTCCTAACAACAAATCCCCAGGTCCTGATGGGCTACCTGGGGAGTGGTATAAGACTGCTAGCCCCCAAGTTACCAAAAGTCTTTTCTCATAGTTTTGAGGCTGGAACGCTCCTGGATACCATGTACCATGCTCACATTACATTATTGCCCAAACAGGATAAGGATCCGACCTATTGCTCGTCCTATAGACCCATATCTTTACTTAACTGTGATCTTAAGATATTGACAAAGGTTCTGGCAGTAAGGTTGATGAGGCTGCTGCCGTCCTTGGTTAATATAGATCAAACGGGATTCATGCCCGGCAAATCTACTGATGTGAATCTCAGGTGGGATTTTACGCATCTCCAGCTCCCAGCAGAGGACAACGCCTCCAGGATTCTTGTGGCGTTGGACATCGAGAAAGCATTTGACACCGTTAGGTGGTCCTATATGCAGAATGTCCTTGAGAGCTTTGGTTTCTGACCCAATTTCAGGAAATGGATTAGCCTGCTATATCAGGCCCCACAGGCCCACATTAGGTTAGGGGGTAGGCTCTCGGACTCCTTCTGTATAAGGAGGGGTACGAGACAGGGGTGCCCCTTATCCCCTGCGCTTTTCGCCCTGGCTATGGAGCCGCTGGCGGAGGCACTAAGGAGATCTGGGGATGTGAGTGGTGTCCATGTGGGTACGGTGACTGAAAAGTTGGCGCTCTATGCAGACGACCTAATCCTTTTTTTACGAGACCCAGGCCCTTCGCTGACGGGGGCACTACGAATCCTAGACAGATTTGCGGAGCTCTCCGGGCTTCGCACCAATTGGGGGAAGTCTGTTATCCTGCCTATTGATCCTACGGCGCGTGCTTTGGCGGATCCAGGTGTGCCGCTTCAGTGGGCGACCACTATCAAATATTTGGGAATAGTCATCTCTGCTGATGTGCAGGACTTTGTCCGACTCAATTTAATACCGACCATGCAGTGGTGCAGGCAGCGACTAAAGGCTTGGGCAAACCTTCCCCTGTCAATAGTGGGTAAAATCAACCTGGTAAAGATGAAGCTGCCGGTGTTGCTGTACCAACTAAGACACGCCCCTACCTGGGTACCGAAGAAGTTTTTCAAGCAATTAGATTCCTCGATCACTGATTTCCTATGGTGATCGTGCACAGCTAGGCTAAGTAGAAAGACCTTATGCCGCCCTTGGACTCAAGGGGGCCTAGCTTGTCCAGATTTCTATTGATATTACTTGGCTGCCCTCCTCACGCACGCTCATGGCGGGTTGACCGCAGATGATACTAATTCGTCAGTGGTCCTTGAGGCGGCGTATCTGGGTTCCTTCAAAGCCCTCCGCAACCTGTTGTACAGGGGTAGGGGGGTTCTCCCTTCTCCATTGACTCAGGCCATGCGGGCGGTGGTTAAGGCTTGGAATATTGTGTTGTTTAAACCTAACCTTGAGAGGGCCAAGTGGTCCCCGGATACGCCGCTATGGTTTAATCCCTGTCTGCAGGAATTTTGATCCCTGCCAGACCCGGGCCTATGGGCTGGACGGGGGATCAAGTATCTACAGGATATTCATGATGGGACAGGGCTCGTAACCTTTGATAGGCTAAAAGGCAAGTTCCAGCTTCCGAACTCATTTTTTTTCCGGTTCCTACAGCTCCGCCATGCCTACGCGTCACAATTTGGATCCTCGAGTATCCGTATGGAACGTGACGACTTAGAGTCTCTATTAAAAGACCCATAGCTCACGAAGCCGCTATCACAGACTTACAAAGCTCTGCTCCCTACTATCCAAGTGGGTATGGAGGGGTTGCGGGAGCGCTGGCGGGAGGAGGTGCTGGACCTGGATATGGAGGACTGGGAGGATATGTGGGACGACCCCTTGCAGGCCCTGATAGCGAGTAGGGACAAATTAATCCAATTTAAATTCTACACAGATGCTATTATACCCCTCAGTGACTACATCATATATACCCTTCAGTTGGGGAGGGTTGCTGGAGGTGCGGAGTCGCCCCTGCAGGTTTTATTCATATTTTCTGGGAATGTCCCATGATTCAACAGTATTGGAGCAGTATTACTCAGTTTATTAAAGAACTTACCACTGTAAATACCCCAACTACAATTAGGGTGTGCCTCTTGGGATTGGTGGATTCTTTGGCTCGATCTAGGGCCATGAGAACTCTGATGGGCATCCTTCTGTTCTACACCCATAAAGCTATCGTGCTTAGATGGAAGGATCCTAACCCCCCACTTTGCCTGCGTGGAAACGCTTGATTAATGCAGTGACCCCCCTGTATAAAGCTACATACTGTTCTAGGGGATGTCCTGGGAAGTTTGAGAAGGTTTGGCACTTGTGGACTGAGGCAGACTCTACAGTAGATACTCAAGATCTAGATAATTAGGTCCCACACATAGCCTCTAAACGAGAATCCTATCCCAAGAGAGAGAGGCCCCTTTTAACTTGTGGTATACCCTGGAGGCAGTAGTGGTTCTCTTGGTGGGTGGCTGGAGTACCTGGAAGCCAGTGGGTTGCACTATATATCGTACCCTGAGCTGTCCCTTCAAAAGCAACTGGAGCAGAAGTTTTCTAGTTTGTTGTTTTGACCAGTAGTTATTGGGTATATGTGTGGTTGTAATGTGTACTGGCCAGGGTATGCCAAAGGCCATGTTTTGTAATAAACCTATAATTCAAATAAAGAGAATTTATAAAAAAAAAAAAGAGAGAAACTGACATCCATGCTGAATCTTTTCACCTGAAAAGTGGTCCCCACGAGCTAATCTCCCACACAACCTAAGGCCAGTAGAGCATGTAGGGTCTGGAAATGTGATTTAAACTTGTACTTGTCTGCTGAAGAATGGGCAAACATCTTGACATATTTACACAAGGGTACCGTCAATGTATCCACACAGGAGAATGGCTTTAAAGTACTCTTGAGATGGTATAGAACTCCCTTACAACTTCATATACTTTCTCCCATAGTACCATTCCACTGTTGGCAATGCGCGGACGCGCCGGGCACTCTTTTATGCCTATGGTGGTCCTGCCCTCCCCCGTCCAACCTTTTTGGTGGGAGATTCATAAACTCACTAGCCAAATTACAACCTACACATTGGACTTCACCCCAGCTCAATTCCTTCTTCACCACTCCTCCCTCCCTAAAAAGATGTACTCCATATCCATAGCCATGCACTTAGTCAACGCAGCCAAAATGTGTGTACTGTGACAGGAAGCCAGGAAAAACTATTGGTTGTGTCCATTATGGGAGATATATCTTTCCCAGGTTCATGCAATATACATACAAACTGCTTTCCTTTTTGTGCTGGGTGGTGAGCTTGCTTGGCTCACTGAAGGGTTAACAAGCTCAGCTGAAGCAGGTTGAGTACTCTGGGCTCTATAAAACTCCCAGGCTGCTTAGGGAGGATACTCCATGCTGGAACCAGATCTATGTGTAGGACAGACTGGGGAGCAGCAACTTCTCTATGTGGTAAGACTAAATCTGTGTGAATAAGTACTCTGGTCCAATCTGTGTGACAGTCAGGTGCCTGGGCAGCGGTAGGCTGTTCCAGGACAAGTAGTTATGTTGCTGTGTTTTTAATTACATGCCCAAGGTGGCAAGGGTCTATTTTCTGTTTTTTTTTTATTTTTGCCATTTTGATACCTGCACTTTGTAAACACAGACGTTGTAAATAAACCACAATAGTGTTTCACCAAGATCCTGCTGTGCCTTTTTCATGCACAACGCGCTACTGAGCTAATTCCTCACAGTACCCTCCTGCTGGCGATCCGCAAATCCCTCAAGAATTGTTGAGTGTTTTCAAAGTGTCAGTAAAGTGGCCAAAATGGAGGAGCTTGTTAGTATGGCACATGGGACGTCCTCAAATTACACAAATACCTGGGCCTGCTGGCACCATTTTGTTGAGTCCGCAGACTAGGCTCAGTTTATGGCACACCAGCTTTAAGGCATACTCCACGGCTCCGACTCTGTGTTTATACGGTCCGGGAGAGATGAAGGAGGGGGATCTGTTTCTAGACCCTCCTATTCCTCTCCCCTCTCCCTTTCCCCACCCTCCCCTTCCTTTTTTTGTTTGCTCTCTGCTTTCATTTGCCCCTCCCATTCACTTCTCCTCCCTCTTTTGCTTTAGCCCTCCCTGTTTTTCCCCACTCTTGTTCCATTTCCCTCTTACTAGGTGGCATGGACCTTCCACTGAGTATATAATGGACAATCTTACTGATTCTGTATTGTTGTGCCATAAGTCAGGAGCCTAGATCCTACACACCTCAGCTGGACTAAACCAACGCTCTACATCCATTTTATTAGGACTATATTCCTGCATTGGTTTAGGGTTCTCTTGATTTTATCACACTCTGAGTACTCCATGACCTGGAATTAATAATGTCCTTAAAGTAGTAAATATCAGGCTCAATTACCAACCCTAGGAGTAGGAAATACTAGT
This sequence comes from Glandirana rugosa, assembly GCA_018402905.1. NCBI lineage: Eukaryota > Metazoa > Chordata > Amphibia > Anura > Ranidae > Glandirana > Glandirana rugosa. The sequence goes on from BLSH010365566.1 coordinate 589,854, forward strand.
GTAACAATGTGTATCTCTATTCTCTTTGTAACAACCGAGATGGAACACTCTTCTCTTGAAATTTACTTTTTTGTCATAGTTATGGCCGTAAGGCTGTTTGTCCCGGTTATTCTGTTATTACCAGTGTTGTACCGCTTCCCAAATGTTTAATAAAGTTCTTGTAAAATAAAAAAAGACACTTTTTTTCTTTAGACCGATAACATTAGGGAGTCCCCCTGGTGGTGTTTGAAGATCTCCACCAGATTGACTCTTATGGACATTTGCACAGATTCAAGCAATTTATTAAGTTATTTCTGAGCACTTGTTTGAACACGGAAATATTTGCCGACATCACATGTGGTTTTGATTTTCTTGAAGAATTGATTGAGTTATCTATGGACTCTTTACACTAGACATTGCACTATGTCCCTTTATATGTTACTATTACCTTGATGGTTATTCATTTGTATATTTGTATATTTTCACATTTTGTTGCACAGCCTATAGGCACTAAGTCACTTTTCATGCACTATTTATGTATGCACTTTATATATATATATATCACAGATTATATGATCATTTTGTGCAATAGAGACTTTTCCTCCATATACGGACTGCGCAGTACTCTTTCATATCAACGTTATGGATGTTTTTTAATGCATCCATACTGTGAAGTGATCATTTTAATCATGGTTACCCACAGTAGATGGAATCATTCTATCAAATTATACAGACACCCCTCCAAGATTGTATTTGCCACCATTAGAATAGCTTAAAAATATGTAGGTCACACAGGCACAACAAATCTCCTTTAAGTAGCTTAGAGTTTAACTCCAGAAAGATATAAAAAGTAAGTCCACTATTTCTGAATTTATTAAAAACTCATGAACTGAATATTATTATATGGAACTGACAAAAGTATTTGAGTTCTTGCTATCTGTCTCCTGTGATCACAACATTTAGACAATTAAAGAAAATCTGACATTAATTTTAAAAAATTGTGGCAGGTATGATGTACAGGCACCAGGGGATTATTGCAGTACCTCTCAAACTTTCTTGCCACAGCTAAATCTTGTAAAAGTTTGACATGCAAATCCTCAGCACCTTCTGATAAAACTAAAGCTTGCCCACCCCTTCCTGCCTCCTGCACCTTCCTATTGGCTAATGAATATGCCCATATTATTGATGCGCCAATAGAAATGTGTACTGGCAGGGCTTAGTGGCAAGCCCCACCCTACCGGATGATGCCTTGCTTACAGCAGTGTAATAAGCAGAAATGGCCCTTTATACATTTTCATGTAAATGAACAGTTGCCACACAATGGTAAGTTATATAATGCAGACCTGTATATTATGAGTATATTATATTATATCAACTGATGCTTACTTTAATATGCAGATAACTTTGTAAACTTTTACTTTAGCCAGCTTAGAAAATGAAGCCATGAAATGTATAGAAGGAACATGGTCAGCCTGTCCAGGGCATCTTTTTTTTATCCAGACACTGCTGCAGTGCAACAGTGCAATGGGGGAATTGAACAATCAACAGGATCAGACAGTTGATAGCTTAACACAGGGCTCGACAAACCCCAGGCGCCAGGTCGCCATGGCGACCAAAAACCACGTCTTGGCGACCGGTGTTCTGTCAAAATAGCTGAGCCTTCTCTCGCCTCACTATCTCCGATTCAGTGAAGAGCCATTCTCTGCCTAAGCTGACAGCTGTTAGGGCCCGTTCACACCTAGGCGATTTGCAATCTGACTTGTGTCGCCCCAAGTCGCCTCAAATCGATTGACATCAGAAATCCCCCATTAAAATGAATGGAGCCGTCTTAATATGCTCTACTCAAGTCGCTCCGACTTCAAGGTAACTTCAGAAAAGGTTCCTGTACTATTTCAAGGCGACTTCTAGGTGATTTGAGCCCATAGAAGTCAATGGAATTTGCTTCCAAATTGGATCACTGTCTATGAAGAAGCGACTTTACAGGAAAAAGGAAAATAATTATTCAAGGCAACCCCCCTCCCTCTCGTCTCTGATTGGCCACAGGCAAAGTCGCCTGGCATGGAGGTCGCTTCAGATCGTGTTGTAAGTCACCCAAAGTCGCACTGAAGTCACCTTGAAGTCGCCTTGAAGTCACGTTCAAATCGCCTAGCAAAGTCGCCTCTGAAGTCGGATCACCTAGGTGTCAACCGGCCCTTAAAGATTAACAAAAATCTGACAGACTGCCAAGTTTCGCTTCTAAGTTTAAACAATGTATCTCTTAGTTCTTTTATCAAAGGAATGAACGCAAGTCTGTAGATGAGGTCAGTTTAACCATTTAAAGACTAAACATTTTCTGACATATGTTGCTTACAAGTAAAAATTATATTTCCTGCTAGAAAATTACTTACAAACATTATCATTTTTTTTTGCAGAGACCCTAGAGAATAAAATGGCGGTTGTTGCAATATTTTATGTCACGCGGTATTTCC
>BLSH010365566.1:592868-622605 GCA_018402905.1 Glandirana rugosa
CGTGAATCTTCACGGAGGAGAGAAGAAAAACGTGTAAGTTCCACCTACTCCTTAGGGACGGTACCTCGATAACGTAAGACTGTCGTCCCTCCGAAGTAATCGAGAGTAGTTGTGGCGACCGAAATCGGCCACCGTGACTAGTCCGTTTGTAAAAGGTTGTCCGAACAACACGTCTTCAGTTAGCTCTCTAACCTTAAGCCGCTCTGGGACAACTGGGCCGACTTAAGGCTAGGTAGATTCCGACACAATTCGGTCCCGAACTGTTTAAACGTAACTTAGATCCTCGGTCGATTTTATCAATCCTCGGGGCACAAATTACTTGCCTTACCCCAGACACTGACAACCCGCAATACACTAAAAAAAATGGCTCCTAACTATTTTAGCTGGCTCCTAGATTCAATGCAAATTTGTCAAGCCCTGGCTTAACACAGCCTTAGATGGATCGGAATTCAGCCGGGTCAACAGGGTCTCGCCGAATTCCAATCTCTCGATTGACTTCTGCACAACAAGCCTGTTGGAAAATGTTTGCCTGATCAGTGCCACCGGCTAAAGCCAGCGGTGTTGATGAGAGCTAATGAAGCCTCCCTGCTGTCAGAATGCAATAGCTCCATGGCAGGGATTCCTCATCCACCTTGAATGTGCAAAAAGAAGAGAGGAGGCACTTCTAAGTGCAATATGCCAGTATCACTTTATTAAAAAGATAGATTAAAAACACTCACAAAGTAGTTGTGTATTAAGCACATCCAACATCCAATAGCAAGGGTGGACCGAACGCTCGTCCCATCCGGCCGAATGATCCTCCAAAAACGATCGTCAGTCCTGCACGTTGTATGTGAAGTAAGTCAAAAGGAGGCTAGGAGCGCAATCACCCGGCACAGGCGGGATGGCGTCACTGGAATGCGACGCGTTTCATTGGCTGGCAGACTCCAATGACAGAGGAGGCTGCGTCACTTCGTCAGGCAATCAAGGGCAGATGTGGGAGGATAACACAGTACACTTCTTGTAGTACTCATTGAAGGAAGAACAAGGGCGGGGAAGTGGGAGGGGAAGGGGGCTGGGAAAAAAAGCAGCAAAGCACAACTATTGATGATCCTAAAGTGCAAGACCAACACCATAGATAATAATAATCCGTTTAGAAGGGCTTATGTTCCCATGTTAAAAATATATAAGGATATTAAATATATATGAAAAGGTACCTATTGTAAGTATCTCAATAGGAGTGTATAGTATTAAAATTAATCTAAAAATCAAATAGAATGGTATATACATAAAGAACATGAAAAAAGAAAAATATATATATAAAAAAAGAAAACATAAAAAAGGGGAAGAAGAGTCACCCCGAAAGTTGGACAAAGAGCCAGAGAATCTCACATGTATCTACTGGTAATAAACCGTAGTCTATGCAAGTATGCTATAAATGGGGTGGCACATGATCACATGTCTACGTGCACCCCGGAGCAACCACACACATACAGAAAGATGGAAACCGTATATGATACGGTGCTCGTCAACGGGGAAACACCCAACAATATGTCCATGTGCGTTCCCCATACACACCCACCCACGTATATAAGTGCCGGGACAGTTTGGGTGATTGAACAGATATCCAGGACTCTCCCAGTGGCTGAACGATTCAAGAAATTGTGCGCCAGGGAGACGTTCTGGATATACACTCTGGATGTTCTATCGCCAGGAGGCCTCAATGAATGTATTGAGGTCTCCACCATACTGTAAATGTGTAGGTCTTTTCTTTCATGCATGTGTATGTGCATGCATTAATGATAGATACATATATAGGAAATAAATTATCTAGGGATGCCTCTGGACCATGCATGCGTATGTGCATGTGTGAATTTTATATATATCCCATTGAATAACATCCACTTGTGCATACATACATGCAGTTGCACACGCAAGTCCTGGGCACTTATATACGTGGGTGGGTGTGTATGGGGAACGCACATGGACATATTGTTGGGTGTTTCCCCATTGACGAGCACCGTATCATATACGGTTTCCATCTTTCTGTATGTGTGTGGTTGCTCCGGGGCACATGTAGACATGTGATCATGTGCCACCCCATTTATAGCATACTTGCATAGACTACGGTTTATTACCAGTAGATACATGTGAGATTCTCTGGCTCTTTGTCCAACTTTCGGGGTGACTCTTCTTCCCCTTTTTTATACTTTCTTTTTTTATATATATATTTTTATTTTTTTCATGTTCTTTATGTATATACCATTCTATTTGATTTTTAGATTAATTTTAATACTATACACGCCTATTGAGATACTTACAATAGGTACCTTTGCATATATATTTAATATCCTCATATATTTTTAACATGGGAACGTAGCCCTTCTAAACGGATTATTATTATCTATGGTGTTGGTCTTGCACTTTAGGATCATCGATAGTTGTGCTTTGCTGCTTTTTTTCCCAGCCCCCTTCCCCTCCCACTTCCCCGCCCTTGTTCTTCCTTCAATGAGTACTATAAGAATGAAGTGCACTGTGTTATCCTCCCACAATCGCCCTTGATTGCCTGACGAAGTGGCGCAGCCTCCCCTGTCATTGGAGTCTGCCAGCCAATGAAACGCGTCGCATTCCAGTGACGCCATCCCGCCTGTGCCGGGTGATTGCACTCCTAGCCTCCTTTTTCCTCTCTGTTTCCTCTAGGTTCTGTGAGCTGGGGTTAAGCTCATCGTGGATGGCAGCTTCCGGTGTTCTATGCTCTTGTTTGATTTCTTATTCCCGAGTTTATAAAATTTTCCCTCTCCTTTTTGGTTCTGAGGACTGTTCCTGTATGGACTAATTTGTATGAAGATCATTTCATGGACTTTGTTCATATGGACTTATACACATATCCTTTTCTATAAGATAACATTTTAGGACCACACACTCTGGGGGTTGCACCTCTTACTAGTTGACCTTGAATGTGCAGATGGGGAAATCAATTAATTTTCTTTCATTTTGAACAAAAGAAAATTAACCACCAGAAGAATTTCCCCCTTAATAACCAGGCCATTTTTTGTAATACGCCACTGCGTCGCTTTAACTGACAATTGTGTGGTCGTGCAATGTTGTATCCAAACAAAATTGATGTCCTTTTTTCCAGCAAAGAGGCTTTCTTTTGGTGGTATTTGATCACCTCTGCAGTTTTTATTTTTTGCACTATAAACAAAAAAATAGCGACAATTTTGAAAAAAATACAATATTTTTTCCTTTTTGCTATAATACATATCCCGTAAAAAAAACAATTTCTTCCTCAGTTTAGGCCGATATTATTGCTACATATTTTTGGTAAAAAAAAAAAATTGCTGAAAATGTATATTGATTACTTTGCGCAAAAGTTACAGCGCCCACAAAACCCGTTCCCGCGACCAACGTAAAATGACGGCGATTCGTGGGAACGAGCCGACCTGCCGCAGTAAAATGACAGTGGCTGGTCGGCAAGTGCTTAATCTGTGCAATGGTTTTGCACAGAGCAGCCCCAATCCTCCTGGCTTCTCCTCTTCTTGGTGTGCCACCATAGGAAGGCATCTAAAATGTGAATGAAGGCCTGCTTTAAAAACAGCAGCTCCCATATTTCTTTTAGACAGGTTCTTTTTAAGATAATTTGAGTGATTTTCTGTTTTTGTGCACAGATTTTATTTGGCGTTTGCATTTACTGATTTATTTTATGATTTTATGTGTTGCCTGGACCTTAAAAACAAAAGGATAGGATTTTTATAAAAATCCTCGTAAGCTTTTCTGACACTTCAGCCACATATAAGATAATTATATTTGTGTGTTCTTCTCCATTCTGTTGGATGTGGAGGCGGAGGAGAGCCTTGAACATGTTGTTTACATCCCCTGAGTTTATATGTTCACTGAAAGCTTGTACGTCAGATGTTTTTATCTTGACCCAGGTATCACCCACATATCGGACTCTGTGTTGATCCCCTGAATGAGTTCTATGCTCTCCTCTCAACCTCCTCCACATCCAAAAGTGGGGAAATGCAGACTAAAAGGAGTAATATAATCATTCTGTATGTGGCTGGATTGTCAGAAAACTCCAAAGCATTTTTAACCAACATTACATCCCTGAGTATTTAAAGCCCACTCTAAGATAGAAGCTTGCACATCCAAAAAATCCAATAGCCAAACCCAAGGAAAGTAGCCTGGAAAATGCAGTTTAGTGTAGTAAGGCACACAGAAACCTGAACATTAGGAAGACAAAATAATCTCACAACAAAGGGATAGACCAACAGTCTTTCTATCCCTTAAAGTGGATGTAAATCCGATTCATGAAATTTGAGCTGGGCACATAGAACTGCAGTTTTCTTATCTCTCTCCAAAGCCCTGTGTCTCCTAGCTCTGTCCTCTGTTATCAGCCTGATAACTTTTTACAAGCTCTTAGAGACCCAGAGATAGAATGTGTGTCGGAGGAGGTTGGTATAAATAGATTAGCAGACTGCTAAACTATACACAGGCAAGCTCTGCATGTGTGGGGAGGGGACGTGTGCCTTTTCTCCAATCAACTGTCTCACAGTGTCTAGCAATGATTCCCTCCTACAGGGGAACCAGGAAGTCAAAATTCTAACAGTCCATGCACTTTCTAAACAGTATATCAAGGTGTAGACAGAAGATATATATGCAAAACTTATATAGGGAGATTTGCTTCATCCCTGTGTATCATCTGAGGTTGTTCACTTCACTGGGTATTTGGAGGATTTACATCCACTTTAAATCAGTGGCGGCTGGTGAAGTTTTAGGATGGGGGGCACCAGGCCCCGCCCTTCCTTTTTGACCCCTCCTACTTTTCATAAGCCCCACCCCTTAGATGATCCACCCACTCCGTCCCCTGTATTCCACATATTGGGTCAGGCATATACAGCTCAGCATCACAGGTGGGGTATATATCAGCCAGTAACACAGTATGCAGCCAGTACACAGGTATTGCAGCCACAGCCAGTACATAGGTATTACAGCCATTACACAGGTATTGCAGCCACAGCCAGTACACAGGTATTTGAGCCAGCCCAGTACACAGGTATTATAGCCAGTACACAGGTATTGCAGCCAGTCAGTACACATGTATTGCAGCCAGCCAGTACACAGGTATTGCAGCCAGCCAGTACACAGGTATTGCAGCCAGCCAGTACACAGGTATTACAGCCCAGCACACAGGTATTACAGCCCAGTATACAGGTATTACCGACCAGTACACAGGTATTACACCCAGTACACAGGTATTACAGCCCAGTACACAGGTATTGCAGCCACAGCCAGTACATAGGTATTACAGCCATTACACAGGTATTGCAGCCACAGCCAGTACACAGGTATTTGAGCCAGCCCAGTACACAGGTATTATAGCCAGTACACAGGTATTGCAGCCAGTCAGTACACATGTATTGCAGCCAACCAGTACACAGGTATTGCAGCCAGCCAGTACACAGGTATTGCAGCCAGCCAGTACACAGGTATTACAGCCCAGCACACAGGTATTACAGCCCAGTATACAGGTATTACCGACCAGTACACAGGTATTACACCCAGTACACAGGTATTACACCCAGTACACAGGTATTACAGCCCAGTACACAGGTATTGCAGCCAGCCAGTACACAGGTATTACAGCCCAGTACACAGGTATTAACTACCAGTACACAGGTATTGCAGCCTGCCAGTACACAGGTATTACAGCCACAAGTACACAGGTATTGCAGCACAGCACACAGGTATTGCAGCCCAGCACACTGGTATTACAGACCAGTACACAGGTATTACAGCCCAGTACACAGGTATTGCAGCCCAGTGCACAGGTATTGAAGCCCAGTACACAGGTATTACAGCCCATTACACAGGTATTACAGCCAGCCAGTACACACGTATTCCAGTCCAGTACACAGATATTGCAGCCAGCCAGCACACAGGTATTAAAGCCAACAAGTACACAGGTATTGCAGCCCAGCACACAGGTATTGCAGCCCAGCACACTGGTATTACAGACCAGTACACAGGTATTACAGCCCAGTACACAGGTATTGCAGGTCAGTACACAGGTATTGCAGCCCAGTGCACAGGTATTGAAGTCCAGTACACAGGTATTACAGCCCAGTACACAGGTATTGCAGCCAGCCAGTACACAGGTATTGCAGCCCAGCACACAGGTATTGCAGCCCAGCACACAGATATTATCAACCAGTACACAGGTATTGCAGCCAGCCAGTACACAGGTATTGCAGCCCAGTACACAGGTATTGCAGCCAGCCAGTACACAGGTATTGAAGCCAGCCAGTACACAGGTATTGAAGCCCAGCACACAGGTATTGCAGCCTAGCACACAGGTATTACAGCCCAGTACACAGGTATTGCAGACCAGTACACAGGTATTACAGCCCAGTACACAGGTATTGCAGCCAGCCAGTACACAGGTATTGCAGCCAGCCAGTACACAGGTATTGCAGCCCAGTACACAGGTATTGCAGCCAGCCAGTACACAGGTATTGAAGCCCAGAACACAGGTATTGCAGCCTAGCACACAGGTATTGCAGCACAGTACACAAGTATTACTGACCAGTGACAGGTATTGCAGCCAGCCAGTACACAGGTATTGCAAACCAGTACACGGCTAATGCAGCCAGCCAGAACACAGGTATTACAGCCAGCACACAGGTATTGCAGCCCAGTACACAGGTATTGCAGCCCAGTACACAGATATTGCAGCCAGCCAGTACACAGTTATTGCAGCCTAGTACACAGGTATTGCAGCCAGCCAGTACACAGGTATTGCAAACCAGTACACAGGTATTGCAGCCAGCCAGTACACAGGTGGCCCACATTTTTTTTTTTTTGGAGAAATCATCGGGGGGATCGGGGTGGTCCACTAGCGCCCTCTATAGAGCAGCCACCGCTTCTTTAAGTAAAAGGGGCATTCTTTTGAGGACAGTGAGTTCTACATTGTGGACAGAGAGGACAGCTGGTTGGCAAGAGCAGGGAATTCTCTTAACACTTCTACCCCAGCTATCTAACAAAAATCAAAATCTTTAATCACATGACTCAAATGATTAACACACATGCCAGACTTCCTGGCACAATGGTGATTGGAATATAAAAAGAGAACAGTGTGGTTCCATAAACCTTTACACTTCCAAACATATTTTTGGACAATCAACAATTGTTTGATTGGATCAAAGTGACAGTATTACTTGTGTGGCTATAAATGTTGGGTTATGTACCTGACGATTGGACAGCTAAATAATATTTTTATTACAAACCTTAAGGCTACTTTCACACTGAGACGTTTTTCAGCTAGAGTGCTTTCACAGAGGGGTGGTGCGCTTGCAGGACAGCAAGAAAAGTCTTGCAAGCAGCATCTTTGGGGCGGTGCGGTGAGTGGTGTATTCACAGCTCCTACACCGCCCCCTCCATTGAAATCAATGGACGGCTCTCCCGTAGCGGCTATACACCGCCTCCGAAGCGGCGACGCTATTAACCCCTTACTAACTCCTTCTTGGGGGGTTAAAAGCGCTCCGCTCCCGCCTGCATAGCGGCACCATAGCGCCGCTATAACAGCTGTAAATCCTCGCTGAAACTAGCGGGGATTTATCATTTAACCCGCCTGCCCCAGTGGGAAAGTAGCCTTAGACTAATAGGCCGACCATAGATAGTGCAAATTTCTATTCATGCAACCACAGGTTGCTGGAAAGAAATTTGCACAATTCCCCCATCAATACAGACAATGCTGACAGGGGACTCACTGCCGAGAAACTGTCTCCTGGGAATGGGCGGCGGAAGAAGAAGGACGAGAAGGCAGTTAATTTTTTCTAGCGGCTATAGCAGTTGCTAGCGATAATTTCAAGTAAATCCGGCAGGCTGGTTGTACCCAAGTTGATCAATCAATCAACTTGGTACATTCAGCTTGCCCACACATGGTTCAAATCTCAGCCAGTTCAGCAGGATTCGAACCGTCAGGCCAGCCAGCCTTAATTAACACCTGCTTTGATCTCTAAAATGGGATCAGCAGTGACTGCTTTTCAGAGAGCGGTACAAGTGTAGGGTACAGGTGTAGATGACAGGCTTTCAGGAATCGATACTGCCATCTTCAAAACCTGTCTTTTTTTGGACAGCCAAATCATTTTTTCAAAGGGAATACTGTGTCGCAACCACAAGCCTATTTCACTGGAAAGTACAATCTTGTCTGGCTGCCTTTGCAGCTTAAGGAGAGCAGTAAAAACACTGCTCGACCACCTATTTTTACCACCACCAACTTCACAAGTGTAAACAAGCTCTTTCTTATCTGTTAATGTTTTTATCAGAAAAGCAAGCATCTATCTGTTATGTGACACAGTGAGGTTTTTTTTTTTATAAAATGAAAACACATGGACCTGGATGATTCTCAATCAGAAAATATTTGTAAAAGTCGCATTCTGCACTTTTAAAACAGACCCCTTAATGTAAATACCTTTATCATGACACCAAAAGGGTACAATATACTGAGAGGCAAAAATGTGAAACCTAGCAAAACTTTGCAAGCAGCTTGGGAGTGTCTGTAGTCATTTAATGGTTGTGAGCCCCTTAAGTGTAGGAACCCAGAATTGTGCCAGTGCACTCAGCATAGTTGGCAAGTATTACACGAGCATGCTCTATTCTACAAACATAATACAGTCAAATGGGATTTTGTTGCAGGGACATTTTAATAATTAATCCTTATTTACGCTGGATAATGTTATTGTCAGTGTTCTATGCTGTTTATTTAGATAACAGCCCTATTTCCATTTAAACAAGTTGTTTTGACCAGCAAATGTACGTGTACAGCATGCAAAAGGGGGGTGAAAATAATTGTCTGGACTCAGATTACCGTGGCTTTGATCCTGCTTTTCTTTTTTATTTTATTATTTCTTCTTCCTTTTTTTTTTTTTTTTTTTGGTTTAACAGAACAGGTTTCTACACCTATTAGAGCACTTCCATCAATTATATTAGGTATTTCACCTCTGGGGTGAGCAAACTGCCTGTGTAGCTAGTATTGCTCCATAGGCAAGTGATCAAAAAGGTGGGCCTATCAGGAATCTGTGCAGAAAGCCACACAAGGGTCAGCGGATAAGGGTTTTTTTCCCAATGCCCCCAACCTGTCTACTAACAATCATTTGGGCACCAATCTGTAGTAATCATATCCTTAAAAGGATGCATACCATTTTGATATGATTTTGGACAAGCCAAGTGATGCTAGTATTGACTTAAATAGAGTAAATTATTTAGTGAATGCTAACAGAAAACAAGGCAAATGCATACAGGCAAAACAAATTGTATTGTAGATGCCATGAGTGTAATGGGCCATACAGATGATCTGAAAATTGGACGCAAAATCCCGCTTTCGAGGCGATTGCATGGTAATCGGATCGTTAGTACAGAGCTTTCGAGAGCCGATCATGACAGTTCATCCGATATTATTCGATCAGATAAACGCGAAAATTTTTCTCTTATGATTCCAGATCGTACGATTTTCATTTAATCAGTACAGTTGTCATCCAAAAATACAATACAAATACACTACAACACATCACATCGCTTCCGATTTTTTATTCTGTCATATGACAATTTTCGTGACTTTAGTACACTCTTCCGATTCAATCTGAGTTCCGATTCAATCTGAGATTAGCATGCAAAAAAAAAACGGACAATCTGTCGTCTGATTTTTGGAACGTGTGTACGGGGCTTAAAATATGAAGACAGACTGAATGGAATGCACATATGCGGAGCAGCAAAAAAGATCCTAAGCAATTTGTATATTTATAAACAAATTTTTACCACCATTGTTCCTCCTGAATAGTCATATAACATCTATTAAATGGCAGAAATAAAGTGTTAGTATACCCAATACCCACCACCCTCATATAACACTACACCACTACCATCAACAAAATGGAATTTAAGTCTGAACTGCAAGCACAGATTTAGAAATATCCAATTATGATTAAATTAAATAAAACTAGCAAAATACCTCAATCTGTTTGAATATCAGTCTCCCGCAATCCCAAACCAAACACAGCAGCACTCACACTAGGCTAAGGAGGGTCAGCCCTCTTAGCCAATTAGAGCTCTACTGCTTTTCAAACCGCTGTTAGTCAACAGTTTGAATATGCTTACAGAAAGTTAGAGCCAAATGATGAACTCATCTGTTTAAGCTCTTGCTACACTGGTAACCAAGTAGTATTGCTTAAAGCTTCTGTTACCCAAAAAAATTCTGCTCCGGTCCCTTTAATGTGCAATTAGCAGCATGGTGCTTTTGCTTTTTTAAATTATCCCTCTGTATCTCCTACAATACCTGTTTGATAATGCCAGGTCATGACTTCCCCCCTGGGTGCTGACTCCAATTATTATATTAGGTGATCCTGAGAGACTGTGGTCTGTGCAGTCTGTGTCACTTGTAGCTCTCCTTTTCTCCTCTGTGCCTTTGTTCATCTCCCACCTGCTCCCCCTTCCTGTTAACGCGTAGCCTCTCACCTCTCTGCTCTGCTCTTATAATTAACTTTAAGGCCTCATGCTCACAGGACATTTTTGGACGTTTTTACAGCTGCTGTTTTTAGCTTCAGACGTTTTTTCCTACAGTCAATAATATCCCCATCACGTTATTCTATGTGTTCCTGCACACATAGGCTGTTATCAACTGTTTTTAGTTGGGGCATCTTTGAGCTGTAAAAAAACCCAAGACTAGTGGGTTCTGAGAGAAGTTTTTCAGCTGTAAAAATACTCAAAAACGCCAAAAAACTTGCAAAAACGCAGCTCACCAACGTTTTTGGATGTTTTTGGTCCATTGAAAAAAAAAAAGCGCTACTGCTCAAAAACACTAGTGCAAGACGCTGGAAGAAGCTGAAAAACTCACTATAAAGCTACTGGCGTGTTTAAAATATTTTGTTAACATACTGTGTGGATGAGGCCTAAAAGCTCCCATCTTCTCTATATTAGAACAAGAGGTTCCCCTGTATCCGTGTTATATCATAAATATGCTTATCTGTATAGATAACACACCGGTTCTCTCTCTCTCTCCTCTCCAGCTGATGTCAGCCGCAGTGCTGCCCCCCCCCTCCCTCCTCAGGAACTCTCGGCTGAGCAGAGGAGAGGAGAAAAACAACAGCAGATCGTAGGAAGAAGCTGTGTTGATTATACAGATAAGCATATTTATGTTATAACCATTGGCACAGGGCAACTTATTGTTGTAATACAGAGGGGATGGGAGCATTTTATACAAGTGGCTTAACAACCACTTTAACTACAACAGAGGAAAATGAGGTCACTAACCAAGTTGCGCTGTCCAGCAGGAGTGTCTGGACCACAAGGATGGCAGAATACAATTACACATTCTTTCGTAGGTGAAACCTTTCATTTATAATAATTTAAACTGAGCTCTTTGTCTTTATGTCAGTTTTTTTAATATGAAATCTGAGTATACTTATTAAAAATCAACACTTTCAAGATACGCCTTCTATTTGTGTATTGTGATGTAACACTTAAGTTTGGATGTTGCAATATGTAATTTTACATCCGGTATGTGTTGGTTCTGTCGATCCTGCCTCATACCTTTGTTTAAATAAAAATGTGAAAAAAAAATCAACACTTTATAACAGAACCATATGTTATTTTGTATCTTTGAATAGTGATGGCATAGTTAGCCTTCATTCACACAAGCAGCTACATGGCATTAAGAATAGACAGGCTAAACAATGTGTCAAACTTACAGCGTAGACTGTCAACCTTGCGCACTTTATCCAGAGCTTGCCGAATGCTATTATTGTCCTCTCCCATAGATATAACAATTCCAACTGGCAAACCATTACTGCGGAGTGCATTTGCCACTTTCCTGCCAGTATCCTTCCAAATGTCTTCACTGGATGAAATGACTCCAACATGCGCCCACTGAAAATACTTCATTACATTAAAAAGAACCCTGGTGGGTGAGGGTAGAGTTCTGGCAAAAGTTGGGTAACTTTTCACATTGTCCAGCTCATAGTTGATGCAGGCCCAAGAAAACACAGCTTTATTCCAGTTCTTTCCTAAAAGAGTAGCAGCATCACAATATCCAGGGTTTGAAGGGCCAACAAAGCCTGAAGCGACCCCAGAGTATGTAAGAAATGTTGAAAGAGCCTTTGAGGTTTGGCAGTCTTCATCAATTATCACGTAATTAAAGTTAAGACCCAAGTCTAAGGTAGCATCTTTATTGATGCGCTCAACAGCTAACTTGGCAGCGATATGTGGAAGAGCTTTAGAAAACAATGGATCACAGGACCAAGGTCCGACAACACCAACTTTGTATGGAAGAGAGTTCACAAACTGTGGGAAGAAGACAATAGCCAGGATTGACCAGCAGAGAAGAAGCTTGGATGGTAAAGTTGAAAATATGAGGTATTCACTTTCAGTCCATCTTGGGTAAATGTTACATCTTATTACAAATCTATGAAAACACCAGGGCTCTTGTAGCATTGCACTCCTTCATGTAAATGTACTAGGCAAAAAAGAGATACATCCAGCTTTATTTTTCAAAGGTCAGGTGATGGTTACGATTGCATATCCAGTGTAGGCCTGCTAACAGAAACAAAGAAAGGTCATTTTTACAGGATATATAAGGCAACTATTTTTGTAGCACATATAAACTCTAATATGTCAAACAGTCTTGATCAATGTAAGTTCTAAATACATGGTAATCATTTATCAAGCAGACTGAATACTGGACATTATTTTTTTCTTTAGGAAAATACTCATGTACAAGGCAACTGAATTAAGAGCTAGAAAGGGCACATACATTATTTGACCATAGGCAAGTTGGTGTCTTGCTAACTATGACCTGATTTTGAAAGCACTTAATATTACCCCATTGGGTTAATCCTAAAAGGCCAGTTTTGTTCTGGAGCATCATATTAGGTAGCTGAGGCACGCAAGGTAATGAACCTTCCATAAGTTCAGGCAAAATTAATCCTTAAAGTGGATGTAAACCCGATTCATGGAATTTGAGCAGGGCACATAGATCTGCAGTGTTTTATTATCTCTCTTCAAAGCACTCTTCAAAGTCCCATAGTCATCTCTTGTTTCGTTCTTCTGTTATCAGCCTGACAAGTTCTCCGTCACATATGATAAAAGCAGCCGGAGTTTGGTGTTGGGCAGGGAGCTATGCAGAGGTGTAACTAGAACATTCAGGGCCCCGGTCCAAGAAATTATGAAGGACGCCTGGCCAGGGCCTTTCCCTCTTCCAACTGGTCCTGGGGCCCTTTACTCCTATCGTGGGTCCCTTTATTATGGTACGGCAGCGGGCCCCTTTCACAAGTTCTGCAGCAGGACCCCTTTCTGCCATCTTCAGGCCTTCCCATGATGGTGAAATGCCAGGGCCCGGTCACAATTGCACCCTTTGCAATCCTGATAGTTTCCTCACTGGTGTCAGTAGTTTTCAATTTTTATTTTATTTATTTTTTTTACCATTTCATTTTATTTCTTTTACAATTTTATTTTTACATTTTTTTTAGGAGCTCTGTTGGGGAGCTTTGATGAGATATCAGGGGTCTAAACAAACATCCACTCTCAATTTCCATCTGTGTAGCCTCACCTGCACAGAATGAATGGACAGGAATAGCTGTGCACCAAGCCTCCCATTCATTCAGAAACAGAAGTATAGTAAAAACAGTTTACTATGCTTCAGTTATGAATGAACCAATATGTACCAATCACTGACTCTGTCCATTCAGAAAAGGAAATAAAGTAGTAATAAGAAGTAAATGACAAATTTACCGACCCATTCCCATCTCTCCATCATGACACATCTGGCAGGAGAAAGGAGGGGGGAAGACAGCAGCTCTGTGGGGGGGGCGGGGACCAGGGAAGCACACAGGGACCCTGGGAAAATGGAGGAGATTGGTTCCTCTAAATGCCACCTCCGCCATCCCTCCTATTCAGGGGAGACACACAGGCCCCCTGGACCATGGGGCCAGTTGCAATTGCAACCCCTGCAACCCCTATCGTTACGTCCCTGGAGCTATGAATAGATTAGCACAGTGCTCAGCTATACAAAGAAGAGAGTCTCTACCTGGCTGTGTGTCCAGGTTTCATGCAATGCTAATCAGGAAGAATAAAACCACAAAGAGCACTTTCTAAAGTATATACTGTATACAGATGAAGACAGCAGATATACTGTACATGTAAAACACATATAAGGAGATTTGTTTATTCTCTGTATCATCTCAGGCTGTTCACTTAACTGGGTATACATCCACTTTAAAGTGTGTTACCCCAGCATTTCATATTCATAATGTGTGTTTGTTATACTATGTACCTGTGTTAAAAAAAAAGTATCCTGTTCTCTTTGCATTGCTTACTTTGTATACAATACCTCATGATCCTCCCAACCCCCCCCCCCCCCATTTTCTTATTTAAAATGAACCATGTTAAGCATGAAACCCCATTCATCCCAGAGTAGTCCATTTTCCAGATGTTCAGCTCTTCACTGAGAGGGTCCGTCAAGCTCTTTATGCAGCTGAGAACAAAGATCATCTGATTACTCATAAAAAAGAAAAAAAAAGTATTTATAATTTTATATATATATATATATATATATATATATATATACAAATTTTAATATTTATGAAAAAAAAAGAAAAAATACTCATTAGTCTACTAGAAACAAGAGTCGACGTATTTCTCGAACTGCCTGGGAGAGTCACTTCTCGACTTGTAGACCTTTTACCTGATGAGACCCTACTTACCCCAAAGTACGAATTGTACCAATATATATATATATATATATATATATATATATACAAATTTTAATATTTATGAAAAAAAAAGAAAAAATACTCATTAGTCTACTAGAAACAAGAGTCGACGTATTTCTCGAACTGCCTGGGAGAGTCACTTCTCGACTTGTAGACCTTTTACCTGATGAGACCCTACTTACCCCAAAGTACGAATTGTACCAAATATATATATATATATATATATATATATATATATATATATATATATATATGCACAAACAAGCCTTGCTTTCCTGTTCTAAATGGAATGGGTTGTTTTTCACATACACTTTACATTTTGGATAGATTCTCTACCTGCTAATGCCATCAACGGGGTTTATTATTGTCCCTTTTAGATTTTTAATTTGTTATTTTACATTACAGAAAACACAGCAGAAGGATTAAGACCCCATCCGTTGCATTAGGTTTAAGAATATAGTGTCTTTGTGAGATATTCAAAGCCAATAGTTATTCACCACAACATTCTTCAGTAATATTTAAAGAATTAATTTTGGGTGGAGTGGGCCTATTACAAGTTAACATCAATTAATGGATTGCAAAGTAGACCAAAAGTAGATTTGGAAGACATCAGATAACATCAAAGGATTGGCATATTACTATCATGGTCCAAAAACATAATTCTTGATGGTCTGAATTCAGAGGAGACCCTAGAGTATGCATGTATCCTTGGATGTGGTAAGGGCATTAGATTGGAATGTCTTTTAGGTAAAGTTGTGATCTGAATATTCAGAACCCACATACCTTTTTTTCTTTTAACAAATGGGAACAGTTTTGCTATAGTACTTTCAAAAGTTCTCTGTAACATGTTGGCTCATTGAGAACCGATCCTACTCTCCTGTCACGCGAATTGGATGAGGGGAAACCCACATCCAATTCGCATATCTGTGAACCCAAACTTAGATAAATACTGGAAATTTCAAAAGTAATAATGTTACTGTCATGTTGTGACACTACAGAAATTGTAGTACATTGCACTCCTACATGTAGATACACTGCAGTACAAGAAAAGACAATAAACAGGAGGGAGCTGAAATAATATGGAAATCACAATTCATGGCTTTGGGGGGGGACTACATTGTGAAACAAATGCACGTCACGCCGCACCAGCAAAACTGCATTCATTTGTTGTCTTGAAAGATTCACAAACAAGATTGTCTGAGTTGTAGTTTATATATCTCCATTTTATGCAATTCATAAAGTTCCAGCGTGTTGTTGCTACCTTGCTAATAACCCAACAGATTAAATATTACCCATTATGCCTCAATGTATGTAGCTAGCTGTAATTCTCTTAGGCCTTTGGGCTCTTGTTTCATGTCTCACCTATTTCTGTCATTCTCTAGCAATGGCTCCATGGGCTCCAGTTGAGTTATATTCATTAAAGTCAGAATTATTCCATTAAAATGTAAATTTGAGAAGTACACAAACATGAAATCTCAGGCCTCTGGGTCACTGAAGCTCTAAAGCATTATAGCTTTACCATGCAAAATACACAACACAGAAATCACAACATTCCGTCTGCTTAATCTAATTGTTTTGAGAACATCCAATCATCATGGCATACAGATTCAATATTTTTTTTTAGAATAAACACATTAAATCTGGTGCACTAATTGATCTTTAAAGGGAAAACATTATGCTATTTTAATGACAGTATTGTAAAGTTTACTTGAAATGAATATTAGATGTGATCCTCTTTTTACATAGCATATTTTCATAATTGTAATATATTAACAGCGTTCTGTAGCTAATACAGATATCAATATATTTAAGATGAAAGTCTCCAATTTGGGCATTTTTTGAAGATTGGGAGACAATCTTGTACTTATTGATGTGGATGATGCTTGCTGGGAAACGGCTCTACAGGTGGACAATTAAGAAGACGGGTCAGAAAACTGGTTTAATTTGTTGTTGTTCTCCCTGTGACAAGGGAGCACCAGCAGCATTTTCCCACATCTCAGTCCCCCACCATAGAGTCATAAACATGAATGCTTGGTAGAGCAAACCTTCAAATTTGATAAGCCAGTAAAAGGAGGGCTGTCAGATCCTAGCTGCCTAGGCAAAAGCCTTTTAGATCCACGGACAACTTAAGACAGTGTATCATTGATGATTTCTGCTATAGGATAAAATGCTTCATAGTGAGTCTGTTGTTTACAATAAGTACAAGCAGATAAACAATTATGATGATAACTCTAATTTTGAGCAGTAACCTTGTAATATCTTATATCATAACAAGCAAAGTGCTGGAGCTCCTTAAATCCCATGGTAATAATGATTTTCTGAAAGGCAACACACATACACACCCACACAGCTTGTGCTTAAAGCAAAACTTAACTGTATCTGAAAATTATATTTAATTAATTTTTAATATTCACAGCAAACTCACCCATCCATCCATGTCTCCATGATTTATTTTGTTGCAGTGCCACTTAAAAAAACACCCACCTAACATTTGTAACCTGTCATAAATAAGGACAGATGACTCATGTAGCATTTACTTCCTGGAATCCATCTGTCTTCAGGTCAAGCATGCAACCAGGACTGAGTGCCTAGCTGAGAAAACCCATCCTCCAGATGAAATAAAAAATTCCCATGAAGACTCTTAGGATGTATGACATCATTTTGGCTAGGCCAAAAACCAGGAAGCAACTGAAGAGATGTTAAAAAAAAATTAAAACAAGTAAATATAATATGACTGAAAAAAACACAAATAGATCTATGCAAATACACTCCAACTACTATAGATCATTGATCCGCGCCACTAAAGATGTAAGTATCCAACCACTCTTACTAGACACAGCAGCCACTTTAAATGAATCAATATATCGAAGTACAACTATATCCAAAGGACATAAGCAGCGCTATAGCACATCAGAAAAAACATCAAATAGCCATATAAAATGTCATATAAAACCAACACCCCGTGATAGGTGACAGTCCATAGTGGTGAGAAATTTTAAACTGAAATTAATAAAGTTGCGGTTCAAGCAGGAGCCGTTTCTTAAGAGCTTTGATAAGATTTCATCTACCATACACCGTATGAGCATGCAGGTGCCTGACTTCCCCAAAAGATGGACCCTTACCGCAACTCGTTGCTAGGCACTTCTCATGCTCTAGCCACAGCGCTTGTTAGTGCTAAACTGCACTCAGAAATCCTGGTTATGATTTGTTCACTCCAGATAGCGTCCATATGATTTATATGATAGGGCAGTGTTGGTTTCACAAACAGAGGTGTTGCTATAAGTGTCAGCCTGTATGGCGTTAAAACATATTTGACATTTGAGTTCTCACTCTCTTCAGACTGGGCACCAGAACATTTTGACACTTATTAGGAGTCAAAGTGCATATGCATATATAGGATCCAACATAGAGCAGTATGACTATCCTCCTATATGAGTCTCTAATCATTCAGACTGCAGGGCTCCATCTGCAGCTCTTAAGCTCTTAAGAAACGGCTCCTGTTTGAACCGGAACTTTATTAATTTCAGTTTAAAACTTCTCACCACTATGGACTGTCACCTATCACGGGGTGTTGGTTTTATATGAAATTTTATATGACTATTTGATGTTTTTTCTGATGTGCTATAGCACTGCTTAAGTCCTTTGGATATAGTTGTACTTCAATAAGTAAATATAATATACCTTTCTATCTATTTATTAATGCTAGCAGCATAAGGATTAAAACTGATTAATGTTGATTAAGAGAGTAAAATTCCGCTTTAAGCTCAGCATATGGTCACACTGACATTTAGCATGGCATCATAGGAGGCACCCCTGAAAGGAGTCCAGTAGCACGTTGCAGAAATAAGCAGTGCTATTAAAGTAGGATGTAGAATCTAATGGGGATTGCTATACCTAGTGTTACCTTTTTAGCTTTGCAGAAAGTTTGTAGTTTAAGGCCTCATGTATACTGCAGCTGTGAAACGTCCATTTTATAGGCCATTTTACAAAAAATACCAAACAGGGTGGATGAACAGAAGTCAATCGTTAGATCGACTTCTGTTCATCCACCCTGTTGGTATTTTTTGTTCCATCAGCACTGTAGGCAATAGGCTGTAGTGCCAATCTGTGTATTCTGATAGCGGGGATGTGTCCAGCAGGGAGGATTCTCCATACACTTCCAATGTGTGGATGGGGGAATCAAGTGAATTTTTTCATTCAACCTGATGGTTGAACAAACTAACTCATGTATGGCCAGCCTCAAGCCTCATACATACGCGCCAATTGTTGGACTTTTGTCCAAATTGGCTGTCTGCGTTTTGTCTAGTGTACTGACAGTAGTCAAGTAATCGTCCAACAAAGCCGAACATAGTGACATGTTACGAGCGTATAAAGAGGAAGTTCAGGTGAATGTGATTTGTGAACTAGGAACACAGGTTTACACGACCAAACACTTCCTGGATTCCGAGCATGCGTGTTTGCACTTCCAACTTTTGTTGGCCAACTTCTGTACACATGAGCGAACAATCAGCCAACGCCTTGTTGGCCAACAAAAGTTTTCTAGTCTTTTCAGCCAACTTCTATTGGAAGACAAGTGGAAATCGGCTGTCGAATCGTGCGTACCAAAAGTCGGATTACCGGCCAACAGGCTGTTGGACAACCGTTGTTGGCCGATTATTGTACTCTGTGTACGGGCCTTTAGAGTGATCCAGGTACCTACTGTATAGAGAGGTTACACTGGGCTCAACATTTCTTTCAAACAATATCATATTAGGCCTGTTACAGGTTGTATGGTAAGCATTAATAACTTTTTTCATATTATATTTAAATCCAGCAGTACTTCTGTAACACGACAGGAGCACTGCTAGAAAAATACAGTAACCTGTTTCTACCTGTTTGAAAGAGACTGGGTGGAACATAATTATTTTACAATAATTACCAAATTAAGTTTTTTAAGTAGACTTCTTTTACATGTTTTTTGTTCATACAAACAATTAGTCTTAAAGTAAATATTGCAGTAGAATGAACGTGTACAGTGTACGTTCTTGGATTGTGATGTTTCTGTTTTTCTTCTTTTGATTTCATATGTCATATACCCTTGAAAAGTTTATTGTTTCAGTGATGTTACATGGGTCGGAGGCCAGAAAAACAGAAGAGGAGTTGAGTGCACTTCAAGGCTATACAAGCTGTATATTAATAATACTGCAATGAACATTGATGCAAGCAGAGGGAAAAAAAAGAATCACAAGGACAATCTTGCAATCATTCTCATGTGGCAGAACGTATGTGGGGATGTTATCTAGAATTATCAGCACTATTATGCTTTATTCATACCTCCTGTTAAAGTTACCTCTACCATTAACATTTTGATGTAATCCTAGATTAGATCTATTTCAAAGCATTTTGTTTAGTCACTTTAAAAACCAGTGTGGCTGGCCACAAATACTGTTTAGACATACACCCATGAATCTGAATTCTCAGCCTAGCTTCTGTTTGGGTAGCTGGATTGACCCAGGTTTAGCCATTCAAGCCCCTGGCCAGATCTCTAATACACAGGAATCTAAACCAAATTTATGGATTGTACATGGGATAACCGAAATGGCTATAAGATGACTGCATTCATTCACAGATTGAGCCATAGTACAAATGTATTTTTCATCTGGCTCATTTCATGCATATGTAGGTTTGATTGAAAAGGGGAAATTCTCTTCCCTTTCCCCAAGGGCTAAATAAAAGAGGATTAGGGCTAAAATGAGAATTTATATATGAGTGGCCACCTAAATGCATAATTGTGTCTGATCAAAGAATTGATAACTGCCCGTTGTCTCTAAACAGCTGTCTATAGATAGCTGATTCAGAAATTTTTTGTTGGGCATTACCATAGGCGTGCGCAGGGGGTGTGCCAGGTGTTCCCAGGCACACCCTAATCATCCCCTGCAATACTTGTCAACTGCCCCTGCTTTGCTGAGACAGTGCCTCTTTTTAGGTCACTCCGCATCATTCCTGTTCATGAACTCAGTGAGCAGAGCACTCTGTGCCACAGACAGTACACTGTGTTGCCTGGGACCTCCCCTCTCCACCTACAGCGTGCAATAGAATACTGTACAGCTAGCTGGAGCCTCTTCTTAACAGGCACAGGCTTGTGAAAGAAGCAGAGAAATGGCTGTGCAATATACCCAGCCATGAGACCTTGTGGGAGGGTTCAAACCCTCCAGCTCCGCCCTCATCATGTACTCTTCCTGGCTAGCCAGCATCAGAGAATCGGCAAGAAGATGGTGAGTGTAACACTGGGAGAAAGAATTGAGCTGCAGAGGTGTGCGGGGGAAGCATTGCAGGCAGGGATGTGCTGGTGGGGAGCACTGGATGCAAAAGTGTGTTAGGGCAAAACTAGAGGCAGAGGTGTGTGTGTGACTGTGTGCATGTGATTGTGTGTATGTGATTGTGTGTATGTGATTGTGTGCATGTGATTGTGTGTATGTATGTATGTATGTGATTGTGTGTATGTGATTGTGTGTTTGTGTGCATGTGATTGTGTGTGTGGGGTTGTGTGTATGTGTGCATGTGATTGTGTGTATGTGATTGTGTGCATGTGATTGTGTGTTTGTGTGTATGTGATTGTGTGCATGTGATTGTGTATATGTGATTGTGTGCATGTGATTGTATGTATGTGATTGTGTGCATATGAACTTTGTGGACAGCCTTCCAAGAAGAGTTGAAGTTGTTATAGCTGCAAAGGGTGGGCCAACTCAATATTGAACCCTATGGACTAAGACTGGGATGCCATTAAAGTTCACGTGCCTGTAAAGGCAGGCGTCCCAATTCTTTTGGTAATATAGTGTATCTTCCCACTTGCAAAGATAAGGCATAAAACCATTAGTTAGTTTACATAACAAAATGCATTACAAATAATTAGATAAATACTTTTTATTATAAAATTTTTAATGTGTAGGTCATGTGACGTGAGTGACTTCTGTTTTTTTCTGATCGGCACAGCTCAGTGCTCACATGTCCTGGTGGATTCACTTCTCACACCTATCCACCCCAGGCCATGCAGAGCTGAGTGGAGCTGTCCATCAGGCATGTGATCACCCCCACAGTCATAGCTGCTGTGACATAGCTAGCTGAGAGGATTACACCCACACATTAAGCTGTGAGTGGATATGGCTTACGTGCTAAAGGTAGAGGAGCATGTACACTGTGGTGGCAACACTGTAGAGGCTCTATGAGCCTGCAGATCCTTGCCCCTGAGAACAAGAAGGGCCTACTGACTGGCAAAATGAAAAGGTCATTTTTACTTGTTTTTATTTTTATGTAATCTTCGCAGTCAGAGATCTCCATTGGTATCCTGAAGACTCTCTCTAACATGACATGTGTAGAAGAGCAGGTTAGCACCTCATGTGCATATTGAGCCATGCTAGGTAGTGGTACATGCTTGACACTGAGTAGTCCAATGTTAATATTTATTGTATTATTATTATACAGGATTTATATAGCGCCGACAGTTTTCACAGCACTTTACAATATTCGGGCAGACAGTACAATTACAATACAATTCAATACAGGAGGAATCAGAGGGCCCTGCTCGTTAGAGCTTACAATCTAGGAGGGAGGGTCAAGTGGTACAAAAGGGCAATAATTGCGGGGGATGAGCTGATTGAGAAAATAAGAAGTGTAGTTGTTAGGTGGTGGCAGGATAGGCTTCACTGAAGAGAAAAGTTTTCAGGGATCACCTGAAGTGGATAGATTTGGGGACAGTCTGACAGATTGGGGTAGGGAATTCCAGAGGATTACCCCTATTAAAACTTTTGGAACATACTGCACCACAATATGCCCCTTTTGCTCCTACCTGCATGGATGAGAGTTACCCATGTACCCTGGGCAGTGGAGATACATCTAAGGAGGAATAAGAGATATCTCCCCAAGGCGCTACTCCAGCCATCTGTTTTGAACAGGCTTGATCGACCTCTGTAGTGGAGGTCCTGATTAAGGGGTAAGAGGCAGTGTGAGCGGGTTTTGGTGGAGGCTTCCTCTTGGATATTCTTTGTCCGATTGATTCATTACTACCCTGATTATTCATAGAGACAGTTTTTATATTATTATCACTGGACTGTTAATCCAGTTTTAAGCCTTGCACATTTGTTCTTTTTATTACTGTTTTGAGGTTCCAGCATATTCGTGCTATCTGCTTTTTTTACCTCATGTCATAATTTATTGAGTTTACCATTCTAACACAGCTTGTTTTGGAATTTAATCCAGTGGGTAATCTTGTCTGCGGAGTATATATCCACCACACTTCTCTCTGCAACAGTTTTCAATATGTATCTCCCACTCTAGGTGGCTTTGAGACCCGTTCTACACCATAAAAAAAGAAGGAATTCATAGGTCCTTCATGTACATCTTTAAAATGTTTGGGAACTCTGGAAATATTTTTAGCATTGGGATTTATGAAATCATTATATTGTTCTCCTATTCTGGGTCTGAGCATTCTGATTGTATTGAAGAGAACATAAATCACCTTCAGTCACATAGACAACATTGCTAGAACCTAGAATCCTGATCCCTGAACTATGTACTTTACTTAAAACTTACCCTTGAAGTCTGTGAATTACCTAATCTTGACCACTGAACTTTGTGCTGTATTTAATTCTGACCCCAGAACACTTTGCATTACGTAGTACTGATCCCTGAACTCTACAAGTTACTTAGTCCCAGGGCGGGACTGGCTTACCGGGATACCGAGATATTTTCTGGTGGACCGCCCGCCTCCTGGCTGCCCTGGGGCCGCTTTGAGGGAAGCGGCACCTGAAGAAAGTATGGCTGCGGGGCCGGGCTGATCGCCACTGCTTTACTTTTTCAAATGGCAATGCCCAATGCTATCATGTCAGTGCGCATGCGCCCGCCTTCCCGAAAATAGCCAAACGTGTACGGGGTTTTCCCGGGCCGGGCTAACTTCGGAACGGGCTCGGAAAAGTCTGTACGTGTTCGGCCATTTTCGGGAAGACAGGCACATGCGCACTGACATGATGGCACTGGGAGGCGCCATTTTTAAAAGTAAAGCAGTGGTGATCAGTGAGGTCTCCACTGGTGCCTTGCTCTTCTTGTTATGGCCGGGTAAAACCATACCTGTACCCTCTGCAGCCTGTGACCTCTCCTGTCCCATCCTTGAGCCTCTGACCTCCTGTACTGTCCACAGCCTCTGACCTCCTGTACCACCCACAGCCTCTGACCTCCTGTACCACCCGCAGCCTCTGACCTCCTGTACCATCTGCAGCCTCTGAACGCCTGCACCATCTGCAGCCTCTGACCTCCTGTACCATCTACAGCCTCTGAACGCCTGCACCATCTGCAGCCTCTGACCTCCTGTACCATCTGCAGCTTCTGTTTTCCTGTACCATCCACAGCCTCTGACCTCCTGTACCATCTGCAGCCTCTGACCTCCTGTACTGTCGGCAGCCTCTGACCTCCTGTACCCTCTGCAGCCTCTGACCTCCTATACCGTCTGCAGCCTCTGACCTCCTGTACCATCCGAAACCTCTGACCTCTTGTTCCGTCCACAGCCTCTGACCTCCTGTACCATCTGCAGCCTATGACCTCCGCAGCCTCTGACCTCCGGTACCATCCGCAGGTTCTGACCTCCTCAGCCTCTGACCTCCTATACCATCCGCAGCATCTGACCTCTCCTGTTCCATCCCCCAACCTCTGACCTCTCCTGTCCCATTCCCCAGCCTCTGACCTCTCCTGTCCCATCCCCCAGCCTCTGACCTCTTCTCTCCCATTCCCCAGCCTCTGGCCTCTCCTGTCCCATCCCCCAGCCTCTGACTTCCACAGCCTCTGACCTCCGCAGCCTGTGACCTCTCCTGTCCCATCCCCCTGCCTGTGACCTCCCTTGCCCCATCCCCCAGCCTGTGACCTCTGGGTAATATACAAAGTATTATGGGCTCCATTCACTAAGTGGTATGGAGCATCTTAAAAAAATGTGGTAAAATACCAGTCAGCATTTTTCAAAATGTTTTTTGGCATTCACAAAAAAAAAACGCTACTAAAATACTGCATAAATTATTTTATGAAGTCATGCGGTATTTTAGTAGTGAAAACATGCGGTGATATTAGTATATAATCACTTTTTAACAACAGCACATAGACAGTAGTCATTGTGCTTATAACACAGTGTTGGATTTATATAACTGGACACATTACAGCATTAACTCTGTTAGCCTAAGTCCAGCAACGTCAGCAAGAAAGGTATTTTCCATTTTCCATTCTGTAGCCTTACTGGAACCCTGTACTGAGTAAATAAGGAAGCTACCTGGCTGTCTCTGTCCTCAGTACTTTATGGTTTACTGTCCTAAAACAAGCATGTAGGTAGTGAAGTCAAAGGAAATCCAGCAGTCCTGATCTGCACAAACGTTCTGAGTCACTGGCCCAGGAAATAATTCAGGCATTTGAATCATTAACCAGGCTACTAGTAATTGTATATAGAGAGTTTGGTAATGACAGCCTATATAGTGTATGGTCTCAGCACAAATTTCCATGACCACTGAAAATCCATTGTTGGTTGATAATTTTGTCTACCTAAGGTGGCCCTAGTTCATTGCTGTAGGATACCCCATTGTGCTCAAGTACTTATTAATGAATTGTACAGCCCATTCCTTAGAAATGGATGAAATGCCATATGAATAAGAGGTTGAACACATGTTTTTCAGATTTTTTTTTAGAATAGAGGAATGGGGGCAGAGTTGGCAGAAACTAGTTCTTGATCCATGGGAATAGATTAGAAAATGCATTATAAGGAATTCTATACACTAAATAATATTTCTACTAACAATACAACTCTTGTTCTTGGTAGACATTACCTTTAAATGGTCAGTCCATCCAAGAGTGGTAGTCCAGACTTTGGATAGCTAAACCTTCTTGTTTGTTTATATTTATTTATAGCATCAACATATCAGTATTTTAAAGATTGCATATAATTACTTGCATTCAACCTTTTTCCCACCGCTATAGGATTGGTTTCAGGGAGAGACAGTTAATCATATACTATTAAATAATTACGGGAAACCGCACAAACATGGGAGGAACATACAAATTCACCCACTTTGTGCGATTACTACTCCTGCCAAAATGCTGCACCCATTACAAAACCTAATGATTGCATCATTAACCCAGGTGGGTTCTCTATGATGTTGAATGAACAAAAAAATGAGAGATCAAGGTGCAAGATATCAAAACTTTTGTAAATTTGGCTTTTAAATCCATCTCTGTCTTAGAGCTCTTCTATCATGTATAAATTATTTATTTATTTATTTTATTTATTTCAGGTACTTATATAGCGCCGTCAATTTATGCAGCGCTTTACATATACATTGTACATTCACATCAGTCCCTACCCTCAAGGAGCTTACAATCTAAGGTCCCTAACTCACATGCATACATACACATACTAGGGGCAATTTTTTTAGACAGGATCTAATCAACCTACCAGCATGTCTTTGGAGTGTGGGAGGAAACCGGAGTACCCGGAGTAAACCCACGCAGGCACAGGGAGAACATGCAAACTCCAGGCAGGTAGTGTCGTGGTCGGGATTCGAACCTGCGACCCTTTTGCTGCTAGGCGAAAGTGCTATACACTACACCACTGTGCCGCCCATAAATTAAGGGTGGTGTAATTGCTGACCTTTTTATGAAATGCTGGTTGAATGTCTGTTATGCTGATTCATTAGATTCAGTACTCTTAGAGCCATTGGCCCTTAACAATTATGCAGGTTGTTAAAATCAGAAGGCCTTCTCTTGAAAACTGGCTAATATATGTAGCTCAGTAATGACAGCAGAGCGGAGCTCTTCATTTAGCAGGGAGGTTTCAAAGCTATCAATCTAACTTAGTAGGGGGCATGTTGGACCTCTGCAGCAAGACCACTGCTTCCAGATGAAGAGAAAAAGTTCTTCTCTGTTGCACACTTGCAGGGGTAGGTTATTCCACTCAGGCTGTGGCTGCTGTCTGAAAATGAAACGGTAAGGCTTTTGCACAACGTATCCTTTGTTCCTGGAATATATTTAGCTGGTTTCATTTGGGCTTTTATAATGCTCTTACAATACCCTACTGTTTAACATTAACACAGCTGTAACATTTATATGTTTACTAATACATACATCAATAAGCATGGTTACAATGT
Source organism: Glandirana rugosa (assembly GCA_018402905.1). Lineage (NCBI taxonomy): Eukaryota > Metazoa > Chordata > Amphibia > Anura > Ranidae > Glandirana > Glandirana rugosa. The sequence goes on from BLSH010365566.1 coordinate 619,759, forward strand.
TTTCCAGATAAACCTCATTCTTTGATATACACTTGTAATAATCCAATAAAACTGCACAAGTGATAGTATTTATAGCCAATGAAGGGTACCGTCAACCTTAATAAAAGAACGATTCTAAGAAACCAAGCCTACCATTACCAGGAAAGTACACAACAAGCTAAAGTATTCTAAAATAATATAATTTAAGCCATTAAGATGATTCCTGCCCAATTAACCCACAGAAGAAAATAATTGCATTCAGTCAAGTCAGGCCAGTTAATATGTTTGCATTTCAAAGTCAAACAAGCTGAGCACTACACATTTATGAACAATTTTAGAATAACGAACCCCAATATGAAGTACTTTTCCTTTTTTGTAATATCTCCCTTTGATGTAGCTCAAGATATGTCAAGATCTATGAAACAAAAACACTTACCTTTGTATATGCAGGTTTCTTATTGCCTTGAGCCCTGAAAGCTTTTACAATTAGCATTACAGTCTATGTGCATCAACCTTGATAATTCCCAAAAACAAGGTCCCCATGGTATATTTCTCAGCATTAATGAATGAAGGAAGGTGATATGGACCCTTACATTTTCTGCAGGCTCTCCCTGGGTTCTCATACATTCCGAGCAATGTAATGTCATTTGGTGGACATAATTGATATGTGTCATAAACCTTCCAAATCAGTATTCAGCATGTCTACCAAAGGCATGGATTAGGACTTACATTACAATGACGCTTTAAATCCTTTAAACTGATCTGCACCTATCAGCGTTAACTAACGACCTATATATGACCTGCAGTTGGATAAGCTGCATAGCTTTACTTCAGCACTGCCCAACTACTGAAATCTGTTTACTATAATACTTTCCTTTCAGTGTCAAACATATTAAAATTGTATAGATCATACATTTAGTGTAAATGTCATACCGTCATATCTGGACTCATAAAAAGCTCTCTAAAGCTTGTAGCTAAATAAATTCTAAAAGCATCATTATAAACGATGTGCAAAGACTTAGGCCCCTTTCACACGATAAGCCCTCTGAAATCCGCCTGTCCGTTTTTCAGACCTCTATGGGCAGGCGGATGTCAGCGGAGATGTGCCCGCTGACACTCGTCTGCCATCCGATCCGGCAAAACAGACATATGGGCAATACTTTCGCCCTCCGTCCAGCGGATCGGATCGGTTGAAAACGGACAGGCTGTCCGTTTTCATCTGATCTCCCCATTGAGAACAGCACAGAGAGCACAGATGGACCTGTCATCCGCCAGCTCAGCGGAGATCAACGGATCTATCTCCTGCTGAGCTGGCGGACTACGTTGAGCAGACCCACTCCGTGTGTAAGGGGCCTTACCGTTTGCTTTCTTAGAAAGCAGTCAAAATAGAAAAGCCTTCCCCCTGACAGCATGCTGCAAAGAAGGACCCTTGCCCTTTCTGTGGAAGTAGCAGGGCCGTTCCTACCACTAGGCAAACCTAAGGCACATTGCTGCTTAGGGGCGCCCAGCTGCTGGTTTCCCATGCTCTGCAGGCTGCAGCATGTAACTAACTCAGTCTCAGACAGCTGCTCCATCCGACCGGTAGTGTAATTAGAGGCGCAGCACTGGAGCCAGCGCTAGAGGGAGCAGAGCCAATGCTTCCTGTATAGCGCCGCCTCCTGTCACATGGGCAGGGTGAATAGGGTGGAGTCAGGGGTGGAGCCAATGGAGGCGGCAAAATGAGGTTTCGCCTAGGGTGTCAAAAATCCTTGCACCAGCCCTGGGAAGTAGTAGTCTTTCTATGGTGGTCCGACATGCCCCCTGCTGGGTCTAAGTTAAAGCTCTTCAATGAAAGCCCCGTATATACAGGCTGAATGTTGGGCGGTACTGGCCGGTTCAATAGAAACTGGCTGACATTTGGCCCATGTGTACAGCACCCGGTCCGAAAGAAACCAGCCGAAGGGGCATGTTCTATAAAGGTCTGCCGACCGGCTTCCTGTCAGCGCTCTCAGCCAATATTTATATATAACACACTATCTATCTATTATCATTATCTGTCTAATGATATGTTTATCCCTAAAACGCTTAGACCCCTTTCACACAAGATAGATTCTGCTCCTATCGGCAGGGGATCTGTGAGCTGATCCCCTGAAGACCGGAGCAGAGCAGTATGGATGTCATATCCGTGTCTGCTTAGCATTAACTGACCCCAGTATGCTCTATGGGTGTACACAAACTCCACCAATTAAATCAGGCTACTTCAATCTGGTCCACCAAAACGGACAAGGATGCTGTCCTTTGCCATTTTGGACAAGCCCATTTACACGCCTGTCCATAGGGCTTCATGGATCTCCCGATCAGATCTGCGTGGAAAACAGACAGGAAGGGGCCTTAGTGGGTGAAGCATTGCTAGTAGGTCGCCATCACACTTCTGAGAGCTAGATGATGCAGAGAACTTCTCATTATTTCAGAAGCAACCACTTAATGAAGAAGGTTGATTACCACTATTTGTAGTTAAACATATTTTACTGAAAAGCTTAGTTAAATTATACTTTATGTGAACTCTTACCTTGTAAAACAACCCATTCAGTTTAAAATAGAAATGAAAGGCAAAACAATTGTGTTAATACAGTACTGTGAAAAAGTTTTAGGCAGGTGTGAAAAAAATTCTGAAAATTAAGAATGCTTTCAGAAATAGAAGTGTTATTGGTTTATTTTTATCAATTAACAAAATGGAAAGTAATTGAACAGAAGAGAAATCCAAATCAGATCAATATTTGGTGTGGCTACCCTTTGCCTTCAAATGTTTGGGGTCGTTGTCCTGCTGCAGAATAAATTTGGGGCCAATCACACTCCTCCCTGATGGTATGGTATGATGTAGAGCCTGTC
>BLSH010365566.1:641795-658822 GCA_018402905.1 Glandirana rugosa
CTGTTTTCTACAGATGTCCCGCCAACGAATTAAGACCCTCCTGCAGATAACTGCAGGAGGGTCTTAGCGCCAAGGGCGCGCGGGGGACCCCGCGCGTGTGCCCTTGTAGGCACTGGCAGCCCAGGCCCCCTGGGCTGGCTAGTGCCTAACCCCACTTACCGGCGACACGCGCCGGAAAGTGGTGCACTAGCGCCGGAGAGGAGAGACAAGCCGGCGCTTCCGCTGGCTTGTTTACATGTGATCGCGCCGTCATTTGACGGCGCGATCACGTGGTGAAAGGCCGCGCACAGCGGCCATTCACCCCAATCCGTGATCGGTCGGGTCCCCCGGACCCGACGGTCACGGATGTTCCCGTGTGCGCGCCCCAGGGGGCGCGCGGGAACCGCGATTCTGGGAGGACGTCAATAGACGTCCTCCTAGAATTAAGCAACCGCCCTGTAGACATCTTTTGTCTATGGGGCGGTTGTTAAGCTGTTAATCACTTACTAAAAAAGTGGAAAATTCAGGGATCTCTTGATACCAAGCCAAGGTCAGGCAGACCAAGAAAGATTGCAGCCACAACTGCCAGAGGAATTTTTCGGGATAGAAAGAAAAACCCACAGGTAACCTTAGGAGAAATAGAGGCTACTCTGGAAAAAAATATATATATATTTTTTTAAAAGAAGCACAATATGATGATACTTGAACAAAAATGATCTGCATGGTTGAGTTGTCAGAAAGAAGCCTTTACTGCACCAATGCCACAAAAAAGCCCTGCCAAAAAAGCCAAGGCATTGCCAGGCATATTGTTACTGGGCTTTTTTGTGTGGCATTGGTGGAGTAAAGGCTACTTTCTGACAACTAGATCAGTGTTTCTCAACCCATGGTACGTGTACCCCTGGGAGTACGTGCACCAAGGGCAGGGGGTACGCCGCCCAGAGCCGGCACCACCATTAGCAGGGCTCGGATCCTGCAGGAACACCGTTCCTGGATCCAATCCTGGGCAGGTGCACCTCACCAGGCGCCGAAGCTCATGTGCAGTCCTCCTCCTCTCCTCCCTCCTCCTCTCCTTGTGTGTGACACAGCGGCAATCTCCCGCTGTGTCACGGAGCTCTGGTCTCAAGTCCCGCCTCCTAGACAGGTGCTCCTGTGGTAGATGGAACACTGATATAATTGAATCAGTGTGACGTGTATAATAGGAGGCGGGACTTTACAGCGGCCGCCTGGGCAGACAATTGTAATCCAAGCTCCGTGACAGCGGGAGATTGTGATCCAGGCACTGACAAGCTGCATTCAGTGGGCACTGGTAAGCTCGGTGGGCAATGGTAAGCTGCATTCGGTGGGTACTGGTAAGCTCGGTGGGCACTGGTAAGCTGCATTCAGTGGGCACTGGTAAGCTGCATTCAAGGGCTGCTGGTAAGCTGCATTTGGTGGGCACTGGTAGGCTGTATGTGGTGTAGGCTGTATTCGGTGGGCACTGAGGCTGCACTTGGTGAGGCACTGATGAGGCTGCATTTGATGGGCACTGATGAGGCTGCAGGGCCCTCTGATTCCTCTTGTACCTAATTGTGATGTAACTGTACTGTCTGCCTTCATTTTTTTTAAAGCGCTGCGCAAACTGCTGGCGCTATATAAATCCTGTATAATAATAATAATTTGATGGGCACTGATGAGGCTACGTTTGGTGGACACTGATGAGGCTGCGTTTGGTGGACACTGATGAGGCTGCGTTTGGTGGACACTGATGAGGCTGCGTTTGGCGGACACTGATGAGGCTGCGTTTGGCGGGCACTGCACTGATGAGGCTGCATGTGCATGCATGTATCTACCTGTGTGTTCATTTCGGATTATGTGCATGTGTCTACAAGCGTGTTAATTTGGCAATGTCTGTGAGTCTGCTAATTTGGGATTTTGTGGATATTTGTGTGTCTGCAAGTGTGTTTGTGTATCTGCCATTGCAGCATGCACACATACAATGATATTGCATACGAACAAAAACTATCACACACACAGAAATCCTCACAAACACATACTGACATTACACACACATAGAAACGATGACACCCAAACCATAAAAAATTACTTTTTTGAGCCTGGGGTACTTAAGGAAATTTTTTTAGATGTGCAGGGGTACTTCACTGTAAGAGGTTGAGAAACACTGAACTAGACACCATGCACATAAATTTTGTTTATCATCGTAGTGTGCTCCTTAAAAAAAAAAAAAAAAAAAACACATTTTTTTCCAGAGCAGCGACTATTTCTCCTAAGGTTACTGGTGGGTTTTTATTTCTATCTCGAACAATTCCTCTGGCAGCTGTGGCTGCAATCTTTCTTGGTCTGCCTAACCTTGGCTTGGTATCGAGATCCCCAAATTTTCAATTTCTTAAAGCGGTTGTAGGTATAATGAATATCTCCTAAACCTGTACAGTTTAGGAGATATTCCCCCTGAAAGGAAGCGCTGACGTCACGGCACATGCACCATGGTGTCCCGGCGAAGGCCTGGCGCATAGCGCCGGACCTTGCCGGAAAGTTCGCCGGAAAAAAGAGCTCCGCGGCTTCCCCGAAGGAAGCCCCGAGGGAAGATGGAAGCTCTCTCTGAGGGTACCGAGCCGCCTGGTTGGATGTTTGTTCTGAGGTAAGCATTTCATAATGAGCTAGTATGCGGTGCATACTAGCTCATTATGCCTTTTGCCGTACAGGTTTTTTGTTTTTTTTTCTCTCGCCTTATGAGTATACAACCTCTTGAACAGTACTTACTGGCAAATTTAACACTGAATATCTTTTTGTATCCTTTTACATCTTTATAAAATTCCATTACCTTGTTACACAGGTCTTTTGACATTTATTTTCTGCTCACCTTGTATGTCTGTACCAAGGCCAAACATACCAGGGTATGTAATCTTTTGATCAGGGCCATTTGGGTGATTTCTGTTATCATTATTATTTAAAAAGGAGCCAAACTATGTGATAATAAATGGCTTCATATGATCACTATCCTTAAATAAAAGAGAGTTTTTTTTGGCATGATTTGTCATATTTTCAATATCAATGCCAAAATTTCATGATTTATGCTAGGGTGTGCAAACTTTTGAGCACAACTGTAGTTTGTTCGGACCAAGCTGGTCCAAATAAATTATTTCCTTCACTAAGTGCTGCACTGGTTCTAAGCGCTGTATGAACTGGCACTAACAGCTACATGCAGTACACAGTGCTGGGTTCTGGCTGTGAGGCAAAGACTTCCCGTCTGACACCCAAAACAATATAAAGTCTGAACAGCACTCAGACATTCATAGGCAGCTTGGTATTCTGTGACCGAATACAAAACTTCCTCTAATTGACTGAGGTGGAGAAATGAGCTGATGATGTCACACTCTCCGGCTCGACCAATCAGAGGAAGCTTTATATTAATTCGCAAAATACAAAGCTGACTTTGAATGGCTGAGCGTCACTCAGACTGACTCTTATTTTGTTCCAGGTGTGAGTCAGGAAGTCTCAGCACTGTTTACTGTATGTTGAAGCCAGTGAAGCACTTGGGCTCGATTCACATCAATGCATGTTGCTTTTCAGCGTTTCTTCACTGTTTTTTGCTGTTCTTTCCGTCGTTTTTTTAACGCATTTTTGCCGCGTTTCTCATTTTGCTTTTTTTTTATAATATTATATTTATTTTTTTTTGGAAAATCTTGTTGCTAGGCAGATTTAAACCGCAAAACAGCACTTGCGTTTTTCATGCTTGCCCATTGAAGTCTATTACATGCAAAACGCTGCTTTTTGCATGAAAAAAAGTCCCCGACCCTTCCCAAAAACGCAGAGGCACAAAAAAGCATTGATGTGAACATGTTCCATAGGAACCCATGTTAAAAAAATTCCCTGCATTTCTGCAAACTGCAAAATGCATCAAAAAACGCACTAGTGTGAATGGAGCCTTAGTGAAGGAAATAGCGTGTTTGAACCAGCTTGGTTCAAACAAACTATTTGACAGGAAACATGGAGACCAGTTTTAAGGACTTGGATGGTTATACATTTTAAATTATCCTTTTTATGAGGTCCTGGTGGTAATCAAATCCAGGACCTGAGCTTGTCTAGGTTATGAGTTCTAGTCAATATGTAGATCTATGCAAGGATGCACAGATCCTAAATAAAAAAAAAAAAAAATACAGTAGTAATCCACATGTATGAAAGAATAATTTAGGGTAATTTTTTTTTTATCTGTAATTTTACTGATATACAATTATAAATGGCATGCATCTGTTTTTATATTTTTATTAGAGATTAAAATAATTTCTAGAACTGATCATTATTTTGCAGCAATTGACCAAGTTGTACATGGACACCGCTACGTTAGTCTGGAATGGAAACCCAATATCTGGACAAGAGGCTCTGATTGATTTCTTTGACATGTTGCCATCCAGTGAATTTCAAGTCAACATGTTTGACTGCCAGCCTGTTCATGGTAAGAAAGGATGAGATGGGTCCCTGTATGGGCTTCTTCAGTCATGCGAACATTACAATCATGTTTTTAATTTGATGTCTATTGGCCAAAGGTGTTTGTTTTCTTGTTTGTTTTTTTCCTGAGGGACCTTTGCTGCAGACACATTAAATGCAAAATGGTTAGCAGTATTCTTCATTTATAGGAATATAGCTATCTAATATATATCTAATTAATAACTTGCAAAAATCCTTAAAGGATAATTTCACCTTTTTAAAAAATATAATGCACATCTTTTGCAGGTAAATAAATGTGCATGTATATATTTTTTTTAAACAGGGGCCTGTAAACAATTGCACCCGCGATCTGCTGATCAGTGCAATCATGGCTCATGCAGACTGTCAATGTAAACTGTCTGCTTCTACAGGCAGGCAGTTACACAATGACAAGAATCACCAGAGAAACTACCACAGTGCTCACCAGCACTGTAGTAGTTAATTGAAAGCTACAAGCTGTCAGCCACAAACGCTAGTTAGTTTTCCCATTCACAGAACTCTGTGAATGAATGACACAGCCGAGAGGGCAGAACCCCACACAGACATGTTTGGTTTTTTTTGTTTGTTTTTTTAAATTGTGACGGTAAGTTTGGGGAGAAGATCCCTGGCTTGCTGTCGCTAGAGGCAGTGGATCGGGAAGAGGCTGCAGCAGTGGGAAACATGTTGCACATTCCACCCTAAAAATGATTACAACATGTAATGTGTTCCCAAAGGTGAACTCCTATAAGACCGTGGTCTCCAAACTGTAGTCCTGGGGCTGGATGCGAACATTTGCTTGCCTTTATCTGGTCCTTGATGCATTATTCCTGTCACTGATACTAACAATGGAGCACTATTCCTTGCACTGACACCAACAATGGGGCACTATTGCTCCGAAACGATACCAACTATTTCCCCCTAAAGATTGGGCATTGTTTACTGCCACTGGGCACAATCCGGCCCCCCTAAAAACTGAAGGACCGTAAACTGGCCCTTTCTTTAGAAAGTTTGGAGACCCCTGCTATAAGATATGCCTATGTTAATTAAGAGGCATTCTGTCTGTACTGCATATGCTTTCTCTCTATGAATCTGCCTGCTGTCAGTCACAAAGGGAGCAGACCTAATGGGGAAATAGTATCTTCTAAATCCCAATCAGGCTCCACCCACCCAGCTTTAATATTCCTCTGCCCCTGGGCTGTCTGTGTGATGGCTGCAGTGGTGAGAGGGAGCTCCGCAGCACAGAGGGTGGAATATATGGATGCTCTCGCTTCATTGCAGCTCTGCACTCATTGCTTGACACAAATTCATGTACTTGTTTTCAACAGGCACAGTCATTTATTGCCCACTCCAACATTTGTCATGTAGAGGCACGATGGAGCTCTAAAGTGTCTACGACACTATTTATGAATACCCCTAATTGTGCTTGTCAAAATTGTACTCTCTGCATCTGATAAACATGAGATCCTAATATCTATATTTCTTTTTTTTGTTTGCGTATATTCCATTGATCCAAGAAATCTCAATAATATTGCACTGGAATGTGATATTCCTCATTTTCTACTTCGGCATAATTAATTAAAATAACTTGCACCATGCAAAAGGAATTCTTCAATCAAGTCTGTCTATGTGATGGTGCCCACGTATCCCCTAATCTGTACCTTCTCCATCTTTAATACTGTAATGCATATTTGCAGAATTTCTTGAATTATACATCAGATGTTTTTCTAGTCTTGCTGGAAGCAAAAACTTTAACTCAAGTATAACCAATCTTTTTCTTTTCCTTCAAGAACAAGGGACTCAAGGACAGAAGACTGTACTGGTCGTTACTCAGGGCTGTGTGAAGTTTGAGGGAAATAAACCTCGTTACTTCAATCAGAACTTTTTATTGACTCTCCATACGTTACCATCTAACAGGCTGTGGAAGATTGCCAGTGACTGTTTCCGCTTTCAGGACTGGGCCAGTTAAAGTCAACCAGCCAACTTTACTGAAAAAACCCATACTTAATAAAATGGAAAACTACTCCTAGTATTGTAAAGCAGTGCCTTCATTTACCTTTACTTATTCCATCAAGCTGCTCCAACTTAATAAAAAATGAAAGTATGTATTTGTGTGATAGCCCAGATTTTGTAAAGAGGCTTAAATCACCTTGAAACCTTGGCAATCCTAGTAGCAGTTTACAAATTTTATTCTGAGCAGAAGTTACTCTAAAGCAAAGATGACCAGACCTTAAAGTGGTTGTAAAGCCTATTGTTTTTCCTAGAATTTAAAAACAGGTTTATATTTATCTGTTCTGTCCAGTGATTTTGCACAGAGCATCTCAAACCTCCTCTTCTTGAGTCCCCTGCTGCCAATCTCAACTCCTCCTCTCTTGTGTCTGCTCCCATAGCAAGCTTTTTGCTATGGGGCCACTCATGCTGACATGCTCCTGAACTGGGCATGTGGGCTCCATTGACACACACAGTGCGGCTTGTCCCTGCCCCCACTCTCTCCTCTTTGACTGACAGCCAGTGGCTCCATCAGAGCCTCTAGGGAGACCAGAAAGAGCAGAGAAGAGGTGTAGCAGATGGGCACGGCACTGGATTGGGAATGGACTTAAGTGTTTAAGGGGGAGTCTGGGGGAGCTTCTATTGGAAGGTTTTTTTGCCTTAATGCAGAGAATGCATTAAGGTAAAAAAATATTTTACCTAGAACCACTTTAATCCTTTCCTAGCCTTCAATGCTGAAGTGCAGGTACAACCTGTGTTGCTCTCCAAGTCAATCCTTGTGTATTATCCTTGGGTTAAAAGTCTGGGTTGTACATGTAGCACCTTAAGGCAGCGCGAGTTGAGATTAAACATCACCCTTTTCTGGCATAGAGCCCCACCCCCATCATTTAACTGTTATCAGAGTGGGACTTGGTTATAATCTCAATTTAGGATGAAGTTAAAGGTTCATGTACCTTATGGTCTAAATCTTACAAAGGCATTAGGATAGATTTGAAGGCTAACACAGGTACTTGTGAGGATGATGCAGTGCTTGCACTTGTAACCTTTGTTTAGGCTAGATCAGGTTAACTTCAAGGTGCTGTGTAAATTAAGTGATCCACAACAATAACCAATCGGATTTCAGTTCATTCTGGTCAGCAACAGACTTTTATTGTAATAAGTTACTGCATGGTGCAGGTTGATGTACCTCATCATATACCACGTTACATCAGGAATATCGATAACTGGATCTATAGTCTGGCAACCCACTTTTATGTGAATACCAGGTCAAATATTAAACTCCTGAAATAAAAACAAGAAAAAATATTGGCATAAATAACAGTTGACTGTATATATGTATGTTTGTTTTCATTTTTTTTTTTTTAAGTTGTATATGTTTTGCAATTTAATGCTGATAAAGAAATGTTTTTTTAATCCTATGTGTCTGTTTTGTTTTTGTTTTTTTTGGGATTACTTATGTAATTTTAAGTTGGATAAACCTACTCTGCTAGGTGTAGGAAACATTTACTCTTTAAACCCTTCAGATACATGATTGGCTGTTTGCAGAAATGGAGGCATATGCTGGACATACACACCTGAAGGATGCGTAATAAGCATTTGTATTGATGAAGTCCATCTTTCAGACAGTGAAAAAATATTTGCAGTGCAATTATACAAGTAATAAAAGAGAGCATTGTTCATGCTGAATTTGACAAACTCCTAAGGTGAACCTGCGGACAAAAATAATAAGCTTGATTTGTGTTCTCTGATTGTGACCTATCGGAGGCATAGTTATACACCTATGGGCCCCAGAGTGAATTCTGGACCTAGGAACTCCTCTTTACTGGTGTCCCACCGTAATTAGCTCACCCGCCCTTCTCAACCTCTAAGTGCAGTAACACTTAGAGGTTGATCACATAACGAATTCACATTTACCCAGTGAAACTGCATGTACATTCTTTCTGTTTGAATAGGGCAAAAAAATATCTATTTGCTCTGCTGATGGAATGTTTTTTTCATTGAATTAAAAAAGGAAAATACCACATTTGGCCACTAGGTGGTGCTCAGTATCATTATGTACATGCACTTTTGCTAAGCAAATGATAAATCAACCCTCTTAGTGTAGATTGCACGTGGGTAAAGACATGGTTCTGACAGTTGTGGTGACCTTACCTCTGCAACCTTTGTGCATGGTCATGTGATATCACTTAACCAAAAGCAAAGGACATATGGTGAAGATTTCGAGTGGTCTAGCTGTCTTTTAGTGGATCACTTTGCAGCTGTACAGTGAAGAGTTTTACCAGCACCTCACTGCTCAGTGCATTCTCTAGTAAATGTAAGGGTAACTGCAGAATAGTTGGTCAAGGCTGACACCCCACCCCCCAATTGTAAATCAATCTTGGCTAGGGTCCCAACTTAATTAGCAGTGCTTGCCAAAAATTGTAAAGTAGATGGGGGGAGGGGGATTAACAAACAGTGGTCCAAGCATAATATTTGTATGTCTCTTCTAAACAAAAAAATTAGCAGCCTATGATCCTAATTAACAAAAGTGGTGCAAACATGCCATGTCTTTGACAAACGCAGCAAGGAGAGCTGGAGCTGTATGCTCAATTCTCGCTGCACTTCCTTGCCACCTGCTCAGCTCACAGCAATAGGAAGGAGCAGTTGGTAGGTTGTTAACCAGATCACATCCCATATGCCAGGCCAGACCTGGTGGGGATCTGTGGCAGTTTCCTATATTGAAAGCATCATATTCTCTTTAATTGGGTACAGACCCTGCACTAATTTCTATCTCATTCTGAAATAAACTGGTGTGGGTGGCACAGATAGACCTGAAAACAAGGGTCGCTGGTTCGAATCCCAACCCTGACACTACCTGCCTGGAGTTTGCATGTTCTCCCTGTGTCTGCATAGGTTTCCTCCAGGTACTCCGGTTTCCTCCCACACTCTAAAGATATGTTTGTTGGCAGGAAGAATGCCTCTGTGTTTGACATCATGCACAGCCCTCACTCTCACTCTGGTGAGCGTTTGCCAGGAAGGGAGGGGGGATGAGTCATAAGAGGACCATTGAAAGCTGCAGGGCTGGAGGTGTGCCTCTGTGTGTTTGTGTGTGCCATGAAGTTAACAGGCAGTAGCTTTAGCTGCCTACAGTTAAAATGATTGTAGCCAGACTCAGTGGAGGGAGATTTCTGCAGCATATTTGGCAAGTACAGAATCACAGTATAAAATAATATGCAAAGTGGTTGGAGGGAAGCTTCAGAATGGCAAAGATGTTTTAATTACAAATTGTGTGAGCAGACTGCAGTTCCTAATGGTGCAGGAAGCTGTCAGGTGTGGAGTGCACCATAGTAAATTAAGCAGATAGACTTGTTTCAGATCTTTCTGCATCACTCATTAATTTCAGAGTGAAATAGAAACCGGCACACGATCTGCACCTAATTGACAGAGGGAATGTGTCAGTTTTCCATATACTGTAGAAAACAGCCGCAGGTCTGCCCTGGTGTACAGGATGTGAGCTGTCTGCAGGCAGCTCACATCCTTCTCTGTTTATGCAGTGATTGCACTACATGAGCAGAGCCCGTAGAGTTAACGACCCACTGAGGTGCATACAGTGAGCTGTGGAATTTAAATTAAGTTTTGACTGCTGCAAGAAAAGGGTGTGTACTCTTTTAAGAATTAGTATGGGAAGTTCCTGCGCTGCCTTTGCAGTCTTGCTATTTCAGGTAACTCTTCCTGCAGTGGTGTAAAAATCCAGTGCTGAGATGTTTCCACAAATTTGTGATTCAAACTGTTTGCAGAACTCTGGCAAGTCAGCACAGGCACCTGTGAGAGAATCAATGCATGCCTGATTGTGTCTATTTACTCTCTTCAGAAATCAGCAGTTCCCTTCCTCAGAATGCAGCAAATAAAAATACTGTGGATTATGTGTATATTGCAGACATAGAGAAGCTGCAAGAAATGAAAGTGACCACTAGGTGGAGATCTTTGCTTTTAAAAGCATTGTTTCCCAAACTTATCCTCAGGTCTCTCATACAGCATTGTTAGCAAGCAACCCACATTTGTGCAGACATGACAGAATGGTAACATATGTTCATCCATCTCTGTTGTTATCACATAACAAATGCAGTCAGCATGAGTGTTTTGCACATTCACATTGTTATAGTCCATTGTGGACCTCATTTACCCTACTGAAAATTAACATTGCTTGGCTGTGACTTACAGTAAGGTGACCAGATTTTTAAAATTAAGTTCAGGGGCACCCTACTGACGCAAAAATACAACTCCACTATTTCAATCATATTTAAACAGGATAAACTAGCCATTCTCAGCCTCATTAGCCCAGAAGAACCCTTGAAACAATCATCATGTCTTTGGGGATCCCTGATAAAAATGATTACACCTAAAGCTCCGGGTACATTGGTGTGAATAATAAGATGAAGAGTAAATGAATCTGTCCACTGTACACCTCCTTTAGACTTTGAGCTCTCACAATCAGGGTCCTCCTGTATTGAATTGTAACTCTACTTGCTCCATTAGTTTGTAAAAAGCTGAGGAAACAGTTGGCACTATATAAATCCTTTATAGTAATATATGTACCCAAGACCCAGAAATAATGCAGTGCTGATTGTCTAAATGGGAGTGCCATCCTTTAACTCCAAAAACCAGAACGTAGTATGTCAGATTAGCACACACCGTATACAGAAAAATACAAATTTAATGATTTTCACAGAAGACTGAAGATCAAATACATAATTTAAACAAATGAGTTGTGTAACAAACGCTGAATCGTTCGACCCATTCACTGCCACCAACTTTTGACATCTGTCCACCACAGTAAAGGTGGGGGCTAAATTAGGATGACCAGATTTTCAAAGCAAAATTCATGGAAACCTTACTGACCATGTCTACTTTTAATTGGACAAGGCTAATAGGGTGTGTAATGCATACCACACGAAATGATGATTAAAAGTGGGAGGGGCTTAAATTGTTATGGTTTAATAAAAACCTGAATCTACCCTGCTCTATGTTAAGGGTTTATATCGCTAACGCACAATGCAGGGGTCAGTAATGCGTAACAGAGAGTGCAGGGGACAGGAGTAAGTAGGCACTTGTGCCTCCCAAGCAAAAATTACCCGCCTAGTTATACAGAATTTATATAGCGCCAACAGTTTACCCATCGCTTTACTTGCCTCATCTCAGTATAAGCAACCACCTTCCCTGATAAAATCACCTCCAGGTAAAACTCCCCCCTCCTTACTTCCTTGAATCATACCTATAGGAATGCATTGCATCTGCTGGTTAGGTTCTAACTGTAACTAATGCTGCAATTGTTAGTATATATGGGCCATAAATGGCCATGACAGTGCACAAGCAACAAATGGGCAACAATGACAATACACAGTCATGTGAGAAGACTGGGGGTTATGATGACGCTCTGTGCCCCCCACTGTGGCTCAGTGTGGACTAATCAGGTATGAATAGGGACAGAGGTCCATAGTATGTAATACAGAGTACAGGGGTTAGTAGTAAGTAAAGCCGAGTTAAAGTGGTTTTAAAGCAGTGGTTCTCAACTCCTGTCCTCAGGACCCACCAACAGGCCAGATTTTAAGTATTACCTTGAGGAGATGCAGACTAGAATGCTGCAATCACTGAGCAGCAAATTATATCACCTGTGATGTATTTCAGTTATCCTGCAAACCTGGCCTGTTAGTGCGTCCCAAGGACAGGAGTTGAGAACCACTGTTTTAAAGGCTAAAGTTTTTTTACCTTAATACATCCTCATTTGGTGCAGTCCCCCCCTAAATACTTACCTGAGCCCGATCTCAGTCATTGGCTATTGGCTCCTGCTGATGCCAATCAAATCCAGTGATGGGGCCAGGGCCGAGCTGCACTGTGTCAATAGATGCACATAGCGCAGCTCGTGATCAAGCCAGCAGGAGTGCCCCCCTAGCATGCGGCTTGCTGGGGTGGGGGGGTACTCGAAGGCAGGAGGAGCCAGGAGTGCCAGCAGGGGACCCTAGAAAGGGAGGATCAGGGCTGCTATGTATAATACCATTGCACAGAGCAAGTAAGTATGACATTTTTGTTATTTTAGAACAAAAAAAATAAAACAGGCTGGGTTCACACTATTGGATGTGGGTTTCTCCGCATCAAATTCGCATGACAGACTCTCTATGGAGCTGGTTTACACATCTCTGGGGTGCCCACGGAGCGCACAGCAGAAGAATCCTGTGCATCTTTGGCTACATTTCAGGTCCGAATTCAGCCAAAAACTCCCTGTTGTGTCCCACGGCCACACATAGTGTGACCCCAGCCTTAACCTCCCTGGCGGTGTTCCCGAGTGTGGCTAGGGGTGGATTTTCAGTACCAAGAACGGTAACCCCGAGCCACACTCGGGATTGCATTGCTGGATCCAGACAGTGCTACTTACCTTGTCCCCTGGATCCAGCAATGTCCCCCGCTGTGTCTGCGGGCTGTGTCCGCCGCCAGATGACTCCTGTGTGCCAGGCTCCGTTCCCTGCGAGTGTCGCATCGCACGGGGACGGAGACCGGCGGGAAATTCAAATAGTGAAACAGACACTATACATACAGTACACTGTAATCTTATAGATTACATTACTGTATGAAAACATTTCACATCCCCTTTGTCCCTAGTGATTTGCCCAGTGCCCTGCATGCACTTTTATATTATATGTCATTCTTTCTGCCTGGAAACATGAGAATGTCCATAGCAACCAAAAAGTGTCCCTTTACGTCAAAAGTGGTTTTTGATCAGCTTGAAAACAGTGATAGTAAATAAGAATCATTTGCAGAATTGAGTGATACTGATTTTTGGGGAAATTTATCATCAGAAACTGAAAGTGACGACAGCGACAATTCTGCAACTGAGCAAATTTCTGTGCTTTTGGTTTGATTACATTATTGAATAAATTTTATTACTATTACGTTTTTGATCATTATTTTTAGTTATTTATTATATTATAATTTATGATTTCATTTTTCAAACTTTTTCATACCCGGGATGTCTACTAGACTCTTGTTTGGACAGATTTAAGTGAGTTATTCCTAAGAATTACAGGCCTACAATATAAAACGCCAAATTTCCATGCAAAATAATCGTACCGCTTTCAGCACCAAAAATCTGAAATAATCATACCGCCAGGGAGGTTAATATATAAGAGGTCAGTAGTATGTAATGCAGAGTTCAGAGGTCAGTAGTAAGTAACACGGAGTGCAAAGATCAGAAGTAACTCAGATGCCAATAGTAATGCAGAGTTGAGCAGTCAGTAGTAAAGTTCAGAGGGCAGTAGTAACTAAGTAGAGGTCAGAAGTATGTAATGCAGAGTGTAGTAGTAAAGAATAAAGGTCACTAGTAAGTAACGAAAAGTTTATTAGAGATATTTAAACCGGGGACGACATACAGAGATATTGCACTGTCAGTGAGAAGGTAAGTGGTGGTAACCTGTCCTATGTTGGATCATTGTTTTCTGAGACAATTCTATGACAGATTCATATGCACCTTACTGACACGCACATAAAACTGTCGTAAAGTTGCACTATTTGTCACACTACTGTGAGAGATTTCTAATAAGTATCTATAAAGGTGTATGAACTTCACAGACTATGCCAAAATCGCAGTGTTTTAGGTGAACGCATTTGTTGCGATGGAATGAGATCATTTCCTTTGTGTGGTTTGAAGGGAATGATTACGTCATCACGTGTCAGGAAGCCTTTACTAGGAATGTAAGGCTGAGCTCCTAGCTTCATGTCTCTTCATGACATTTTCCATCTGCTCACCATTATATTTGTGAGTCTTGCATAACCAGGCAGCTGCACATAATGTATGCTCTGTAAGAAAGGTTGGGACCTTCGCCTTGAAGCCAGCAATGTGCTTGATGATTGAAGACATTATGACTCTTTATGAATGAGGATCTGATTGGAAAGAACTGGATCATAATATGGTCATAAGCCAACTATTTCCTTGGCAATGTTCTACAAGGCAATTTAGTATAACTCCAGAAAGCTGATGGTCTTAAAGTGTAATTATAGGCAAAACTTTTTTTGTTAGTTTAATACAGAATGGAGAGGGATTAGAGCCCCTGTCAGTTTTTATTGCTGTCTGTACCTCTGTTAGAGAGATTCACCCTCTCTGTTTGTCCTGTTTACCATTTTCACTAAACAGGAAAGTCAAATAAAATCTGAAATTTAGGTTGTCACCAGAACAGGAATAGAACAGACAATTATTTTGTATATATGTAGTGCCATTTCCATGACTGTTAAAGTGACACTATAGGCAGTTAACAAAACACTGTCAAACTCCGCTGTAAAATTGCAGTTTAGCCATGGCCCACAACGACCAATCTAGTTGAATGGCCCCCAAGGTCTCCCGATCTGACCCCCTTAGACTTTTATCTTTGGGGACATCTGAAGGCAATTGTCTATGCTGTGAAGATACGAGATGTGCAGCACCTGAAGCTACGGATACTGGAAGCCTGTGCTAGCATTTCTCCTGCGGTGTTGCTATCAGTGTGTGAAGAGTGGGAGAAGAGGGTTGCATTGACAATCCAACACAATGGGCAGCACATTGAACACATTTTATAAGTGGTCAGAAACTTGTAAATAACTCATGAAAGAATAAAGTTACGTTAAAACCGAGCACACCATTGTTTTTCTTGTGAAATTCCCAATAAGTTTGATGTGTCACATGACCCTCTTCCTATTGGAAAAAGTTGGATTCAAAATGGCCGACTTCAAAATGGCCGCCATGGTCACCACCCATCTTGAAAAGTTTCCCCCCTCACATATACTAATGTGCCACAAACAGGAAGTTAATATCACCAACCATTCCCATTTTATTAAGGTGTATCCATATAAGTGGCCCACCCTGTACAGTGCACTGTGCTGTGCCCACGTCATCGTGCACATACGCAGTGAAGAAACGGCCTCCATGCCGTTCCTACACTGACATTGTGCCACGATTCGCGGCTCCTGCGCACATGCGCGGGAGTGACATCACGCGACTCTGGCCAGTCACAGAGCTGGAGATTGCGGCTCCGGAAGGAAGAGGGGCAGAAGATGGATGTGGCCTGGAGCTGGGATATCGCGGGACAGCGTAGGCTTCCAATGCAGGTAATTGCCACATAATGGGCTAATATGCGATGCATACTAGCCCATTATGCTTTTGCCTTCAGGGTAATAAAGTGGAAGTAAAACCCATCAGGGATTTACTTCCTCTTTAAGACAGAACAATTTGGTTTGTTGCAGGCTGGCCGGTAAGTTGAGCTGGGAAATTTTTGGTTTTTGTTTGATATTATTTAATAACCCCCCCTAAAAAATACAATGAAAAGACACACTAAAATAAGCAGCATAAGCCAGCAAAAGCATACGACCTACAGCTACAAGGTAAGATACTTACTAAATGTTTTTATAGCGTACTAGGATGTAACAGATGCATTTATGAGACTATATATGAGACTATTCAGATCTGCACACAAGTGTTATTGTTACTGATAGCCTCTTCGCTGCAGATCAACCACTGTACAGATCCAGCCACGTTCACACAGAGAGCAGCAATAATTTGGGGTTGATTTACTATAGGCAAATCCACTCTGCACTAGAAGTGCACTGCAAGTGCACTTGGAAGGTCAGTCGCTGTAAATTTGAGGGGAAGATCTGAAATCAGGGGAAGCTCTGCTGATTTTATCATCCAATCATGTACAAGCAAAAATGCTGTTTTTTATTTTCCTTGCATGTCCCCCTCGGATATACAGCGACTGCACTTCCAAAGCGGATTTGGCTTTAGTAAATAAACCCCATTGTGTCCTCTCTACCGTGGATGTGCTGGAGAGGCAACAACACAGTAGGGACTAAGACTGGGCAATTGAAGCTTGGATAACACTGCTAAAAGCTTCTGCCCTTTGTGTTTATGGATTTCAGTCAGGCTTTAAAAAAAACAGTTGTTGATACATATGATTTGCACTTGTTATTGTATGTACAGTATCTCACAAAAGTGAGTACACCCCTCACATTTTTGTAAATATTTTATTGTATCTTTTCATGTGACAACACTGAAGAAATGACACTTTGCTACAATGTAAAGTAGTGAGTGTACAGCTTGTATAACAGCGTAAATTTGCTGTCCCCTCAAAATAACTCAACACACAGCCATTAATGATGAGTACACCCCTAAATAAAAATGTCTAAATTGGGCCCAAAGTGTCAATATTCTGTGTGGCCATCACTATTTTCCAGCACTGCTTTTAACCCTCTTGGGCATGGAGTTCACCCGAGCTTCACAGGTTGCCACTGAAGTCATCTTCCACTCCTCCATGGCAACATCACAGAGCTGGTGGATGTTAGAGACCTTGTGCTCCTCCACCTTCCGTTTGAGGATGCCCCACAGATGCTCAATAGGGTTTAGGACTGGATACTTGCTTGGCCAGTCCATCACCTTTACCCTCAGCTTCTTTAGCAAGGCAGTGGTTATCTTGGAGGTGTGTTTGGGATCGTTATCATGTTGGAATACTGCCCTGCAGCCCAGTCTCCGAAGGGAGGGGATCATGCTCTGCTTCATTATGTCACAGTACATGTTGGCATTCATGGTTCCCTTAATGAACTGTAGC
>BLSH010365566.1:682737-703020 GCA_018402905.1 Glandirana rugosa
AAATATCAGGGGTCTAAACAAACCCCTGATATTTCACTGTTGAGACAGATAAAGAGACTGAGTACATAGATTCCCCAGTCCCTTTCTCTGCAGCCAGGCAGCAGGGAGAATCTGTACAGTGATTAGGGTGTGCCCGGCCCTGGGCACACCTGCCACCCTATGTGCACACGCCTATGAGTGAGCATGTGACTGAAACAGGGTTCTCTTTTTCATTTTGGGCCCCTTTACACTACCACAAACTGCTCAGGCAGGATTTCCATTCCTTGTTCTATAGGTGATCAGATTACATATAAATAGCGCTTATGGAAGTTTTTTTTTTTTTTTTTTTAAAAGAGTTCTAAAGTCACAGAATACACTTTCATTTTATAACATCAGCAATACAAAAATAGTTATGTTTGACAATGACAATGTAATATACATAACTCCCAACTTTTTGAGATGGCAATAAGGGACACCTATTAACAAAAGTATGTAGGCATAGGACACACCCCCTGCCACGCCCCCTTAAAGGAGAATTATACAAAAAAATAATTGAAATTAGCAAATGCAGCAATTTAGGAATTGGATGAAAGGTTTAGCACTGGGAAACACTTTTTGAAAGCTAAATTGTGCATTTTATATCTAACTATATAGATCAGACCAAAATGAGGGACAAATGAGGAGAAAAGAGGGACAGAGGGACTTTGTTGCAAATCAAGGACAGTCCCTCGAAATCAGGATCAGTTGGGAGCTATGTAATATAACCTCTTTTGAAAAATGTCCTTTCATGTTGTGATTGTTGCCTGTCTATTGCCCATCTCTTTTCACAACCTCTCGGATTCCCTGCATGCTTTGCAGCTTCTCCTCTGTTCATTTCTTTGGCTTATATTTGTTGCATGAGATGTATTTTCTGTACTGTCTATGCCTCCGAAAACTCCAAAAACTCCTCCTCTTCAGAATTTCCAGACATATACTGTAGGTTAGATCCCTGCAGTAGTTCTGCCTAACCTGCGACCGAGGGACACATGCGGCCCTCAGACTTCATCAGTCTTTATTGGGATCATTGATTAGCAGACATCCCAAGTCTCCTGCGAGGTGCGGGAGTCTCCAGCATTTAACTGCGGCTCCCTGACACCCGCAAGTGCGGCTGATATCCCGGCTGAACCTGTAACTCAGCCACAGACAGAAGACAGAGCAGCCTGAGCGGCCAACCCACCCAGCAGCCAGATGTGATGACGTCCTCACCAGGGAAGACCAGTCTGTGTGAGGAGGAGGACTGTAACACAATCCTGCCTCCTAGATAGACAGAACACTGATCCAATATCGGGACATTGAATCAGTGTGATGTGTGTCATAGGAGGCAGGACTTTGTTACAGTAGCCGCCGGGATATTCAAATCGAAAGTCCATGACAGAGCGCTGTGTGATCAGGCTGCATTTCATTGGCACTGGTAAGGCTGCATTTCATTGGCACTGGTAAGGCTGCATTTCATTGGCACTGGTCAGGCTGCATTTCATTGGCACTGGTATGGCTGCATTTCATGGGTACTGGTAAGACTGCATTTCATTGGCACTGATAAGGCTGTATTTCATTGGCACGGGTAAAGCTGCATTTCATTGGCACTGGTAAGGCTGCATTTCATTGGCACTGATAAGGCTGCATTTCATCGGCACTGGTAAGGCTGCATTTCATTGGCACTGGTAAGGCTGCATTTCATTGGCACGGGTAAGGCTGCATTTCATGGGCACTGGTAAGGTTGCATTTCATTGGCACTGATAAGGCTGCATTTCATTGGCACTGGTAAGGCTGCATTTCATTGGCACTGATAAGGCTGCATTTCATCGGCACTGGTAAGGCTGCATTTCATGGACACTAGTAAGGTTGCATTTAATTGGCACTAATAAGGCTGCATTTCATTGGCACTGGTAAGGCTGCATTTCATTGGCACTGGTAAGGCTGCATTTCATTGGCACTGATAAGGCTGCATTTCATTGGCACTGGTCAGGCTGCATTTCATTGGCACTGGTATGGCTGCATTTCATGGGTACTGGTAAGACTGCATTTCATTGGCACTGATAAAGCTGCATTTCATTGGCACTGGTAAGGCTGCATTTCATTGGCACTGATAAGGCTGCATTTCATTGGCACTGGTAAGGCTGCATTTCATTGGCACGGGTAAGGCTGCATTTCATGGGCACTGGTAAGGTTGCATTTCATTGGCACTGATAAGGCTGCATTTCATTGGCACTGGTAAGGCAGCATTTCATTGGCACTGGTAAGGCTGCATTTCATGGACACTAGTAAGGTTGATTTTAATTGGCACTAATAAGGCTGCATTTCATTGGCACTGGTAAGGCTGCATTTCATTGGCACTGATAAGGCTGCATTTCATGGACACTAGTAAGGTTGATTTTAATTGGCACTAATAAGGCTGCATTTCATTGGCACTGGTAAGGCTGCATTTCATTGGCACTGATAAGGCTGCATTTCATGGGCACTGATAAGGCTGCATTTCATTGGCACTGATAAGGCTGCATTTCATGGGCACTGGTAGGGCTGCATTTCATGGATCTGGTAAGGCTGCATTTCATTGGCACTGATCAGGCTGCATTTTATTGTCACTGGTAAGGCTGCATTTCATTGGCACTGTTAAGGCTGCATTTCATTGGCACTGATCAGGCTGCATTTCACATACTAACTCCTACCACCATAACAACTTCAAATCACTGAAGTGGTCATGGTGGTTAGAATGTTCCTATAATATCTCTCGGAAGAAGTAAACCTCTGTATACTGATTCCACTAGAGGATTTGATCATTTCTAGTTGTGTTAAATTGGTGGGGGGGTTGAGCGTCACCTCCCTGAAATGAGTTTTTGCAGGTTGGGATATCTGGGATGTCTGGATTAGGGTAATAGCACTGATCTCTACTAGCATCATGTAACATGTTCCTGGTTTCGTATTGTCTTCTACAGCATATCCCCGGCAAAAAATGTAGCATCACACTCTCTGACCCTTGTTTCCTACAGTCCTCTCAAACATTACATATATGGAACATTATGTGCGGCCCTTTGGTGATGTCAGGGCCCGCATTGGAGGCCCCCTTTAGCTTATAAGTTGACAAACACTGATTTAGATGGCAGGCTCTGTGACATGTGTGACACAGCATTGCCTACTTACAAGGCATAGTGAATACGTGTCATAGAATTCAAGGTAGTAAATGTGTGGGGATCTTCACAAAGTTTACAAATTTCAAGATCACCCGATTAAGGGGAGTAGGCTACAAATAAATGAAATACAAAGTGTAAATGATTATATAACTTTACATTTTGACCATAGTTATGCTTTTAATCAGACATTGGTTATTATAACCAATAACGCATAGAGACATCTCTGAGCAGTACAACTCTTTGCCCTCCTGTAATGGTCATAAAACAGGAACTCATGATAACTCATCAGGGATCACTGCATTCATCACCACCCATCACACTGCAGAGGAGCTTAGGAAACATGCTCATTCAGGAACATTTACCAAAATGGAATTTCCTGATCTGACGTTGAACAGTTTCACAACACATGCAGAATAGGAGAAAATACCAAGAACTCATTTTTTAGAACAGGCAAAAATCTTGTGAAGCAGGAAGAAACATGATAAGCAGTAACCCACAGTAAACAATCAGAAGGCATTTTTCATATAACTGTACTCTATTGTATGTTATAAGGCATTACACACTCATCCCTGGTGACTGGAGATTATAAAGCCCTCAATGAACAATATATTATATTGAGATTGCTGCTGATAGATTTGGCACAGAGTGATCCCCTAAGGCCCCTCTTAATCTGACCCTTCCTTACTGTAATACAATACAGATTATAAGGCTTTATATGTGCTTTTCAGTGTAAATATAGCACTAAGTTTGCTGAAGCACTGCATATCATAACCAATTGCCTTTTTTTGTTTGTTCGATTTTTTTTTTCATCTGCTGATCTCCTACAGCCTCTTTCATCTACTTCCTGTGTACATGCACTTGCTCCAGTATTAGGAGAGCAGAGGGCACGATCTGAGTGTAGTAAAATTACATATTTATTGTAGTGCAAATCAAATAGCAACTCACATGTAGACAGATAAAACACTTGCAATTAACAGAATGGAGTCTCTAGTGGATAGGACTCGACGCAGCAGGCAACCACAGTCCAGGCAGGAGACATTAGGCTTGTTGGTTGGATGAACCTATAGAGCTGAGGAGACAACAGAGGACTCCAGAGTGACTAAGTGCAGCAATAGACAGTAATGGTAGGTGCATATAATTAGGCAACTCACGTGGAAAAAATGGTGCTTTAAGTCAAGAGCCAGTTTGTGGTGCGCTGGTACACTGGAAATGTGGAGTCCCATCCAAAACCTTGCAGCCTAAACAGTCCAGATGTAGAGCCAAAGGCCCGGCAGGGTGCAGGAAGCTGATGGAGGGCTTCATGGATCGCAAAGCGGACGCTATGTGACATCCAAGGGTGTGGCTACCCATTTCAAGGCTGTCCAGCCTCTGTTTATCAGGAAAAAATACACTAAAATGAATTTTAGTGCATACAAACACAATATAATACTCAATTTATTTTTTTGGAAAATATAAAAAATGACGTTGTGTCAACTAAATAGATACCAAATATGTCAAGACTTAAAATTGCATGCACCCGTGAAATGGTGACAAACTACAGTACCTAAACATTTTCATAGGTAATGCTTTAAAAGCCTTTAGAGGTTATCAGTTTAGAGTTCACCATAAATTATGGCCCTAGAATTATTGCTCTCACTCTGTGGCAATTCCTCACATGTGTGGTGCAATCACTGTTTACATACACGTGTGGAACCTACACTCGTGTTTGCATTTGCATGTATGCAAAGGGGGATGAGGGGACTTTTAATATATTATTTTATAAAAATGTTTGTTTTTTTTTACACTTTTTTTTTCCATTTAACTTTATTGCTATCCCAGGGGGCTAACGGGCCACTTTATGTGATAGCTTTGGGCAGATGACAGGTTTTCTTTATGGAGAAATCAGGGGTCTCTTATACCCCCAATGTCTCCCCTGCCCTCCAAAGCAGGTAATGAAGCATTGATCATGTTACAGCCAGGGAATGGCAGCTCTGAACCTGAAAGTGACAAAATCATTATTCTAGCTTCAGTAGTCACAGAGATCAGGAAATGTTTGTTCCTCCATCTCCTTTGTGTGATGTGATCCCAGCCATTTGCTTTGGTCTCAAGCCTGGGCGTCACTTCTTAGCCACTTGCTCACAGGACATACTGTATATCTACATGGTGGTCAGCAAGTGGTTAAGAAAGGCTTCAGTTTAAAAATTACTTTTGAAACGATGAGAGATCTAAACAAATGAATTTACATACATGTTAAAGCTTAAATTTAGCCATAAATAAAACATTCTCTATAGCTTTACCCCAACATATAAATAATAAAGTATGTCCTACGTTATGCATGGAACTGCATCCTGTAGATGTCCAGGGATGCCTGTCCTCTTCCTGTCTCTGAACGTCCAGCACCGTGGGAGCTAATAGCTTCGGGTCTTGTATAAAGTTGTAAAAGAAACATTCTTTGACTACTTTCAATGCATGTACCATGGGGGATGAGTCTGAGTCACAGAATTCTCTCCCCCATTCACAGATCATGTTATATGCAGTGAAGTCAATCAAAGAACATTTCTCAATGAAGAGGGATGGATGGGGTCCTCTTTGGGAACTTTTTTACAGCAAACCCCTGAAGGAGCCCCTACAAATTGTCCAGGTCCTTGTCCCAGTAAATTGCCCCACAGCCATTCAGTCACAGTCACGCTTTGGCTAAATAACAAGTCTAGGGGTGTTCTTTTTGGTGTTTTTATTTTTGGGGTAACTGGGATAAGGTTGAGAGAATTGAGTAGGATACTCCAAAAAGAACTGTGTACAGGTTGAGGACAAAAAACTTCCTTCTGTAGAGCTGAAGCAAAAGTCCTTGGAAAAGCAAACTTTGGACTTGGCTTTGTAATAGAAGCGGTTAAAACCACAAAATCTTCTTTCATTGAGCAATCAAAGCAGAGTCCCTTCACAAAGAACCAGATAGACTGAGGTCTTCAGGACACTAGCCGATGTCCCCTTTAGACAAACACACAGCTGACTCTCTAGCACCAGAGGGGTGGCAGCAGCCCAAACATCTCTAAGGTCTCTCATAGCAGTCTGTGCTCACAAATGTCCAAGGAAAGTTGGTTGTCTCCTTCCAACATCCACGCAACACATTTGCACCGAGGAGATAAGTATGACATGTTTGTTTTTTTAAACAAACCTTTAGATATCCTTTAAAGCGGTTGTATACCCCCAAAAGTGTTTTTACCTACAGGTAAAATGAATATCTCCTAAACCTGTACGGTATAGGAGATATTCCACTTGCAATGCAGCTGCTGACATCACGGTGCATGCGCTGTGATATCCCAGCATATAGCGCAGTACCCTGCCGGAAAGTCCGCCGGAAAGACAGGATCCCGTGCATGGGCGGGAGTGATGTCTCGTGGCTCCGGCCACTCACATTGCCGGAGCCGCGAACCAGGAAGAATACACACAGCGAAGATGTCGGTTCCCTCTGCAGGGACCGGGCAGTCCTACGGGAGCTTCATTCTAAGGTAAGTATTTCATAATGAGCTAGTATGCATACTAGCTCATTATGCCTTTGCCTTACAGGGTTTTTTTTTTTTTTTGTTAAGGTGTACAACCTCTTTAACCATATCTCCTTGTTTGCATAATCCTGCACTAGGATGACACGCCTTGCATTGCAAAACTAAACAGTCTGGGCATGAGATGGGCTTCTTCGTTATCCGATGTCTGACATTACACACCAAACCTTTTTCTTTTCCATAAAGCGAAGGCTGAATTTATTTATGTGTCTCCACCATTCCCCTCTTACATAAACCAGGGAGGTGTAAAATATATTTTCCTGTGTTTGGCAGGCTTTATTGCCTCACACATTGCTAAACATTTTTTCTCCATTTAAAGGTTTCAAAGACCCGCTTACAATCTTTAAAGGGCAAAAATGAGCAAAGAATGTGACTGTGCAAGTTTCCTTTCTAAAAATGTTATTGTTTAGCAAACTGCTTATTTTGTAAGAAAAAATACAAGCCATGCAGTCACTAAAGTATAACTAAAGGCCAAACTTCTTTTTATTTAGCTTTGGATAGAGGGGAGAGGGATTAGGTCACCTGTCAGGTTTTTACTGCTGTTTGTGTGCCCATTAGGGAGATTCACTGCCTCTGTGTGCCCTGTTTATGCGTTCTATATCCAGTTACCAACCGGGCCCATTTTTTACCTTTGTTGGTCACAAACTAAAAACATTTTTTTTTTGCTAGAAAATTACTTAGAACCCCCAAACATTATGCATATATTTTTTTTTTCAAACACCCTAGAGAATAAAATGGCGATCGTTGCAATACTTTTTGTCACACGGTATTTGCGCAGCGATCTTTCAAGCGCGATTGTTTTGGAAACATTTCACTTTTTTGAGTTAAAAAATAAGACAACAGTAAAGTTAGCCAAATTTTTTCGTATATTGTGAACGAGGATGTTAAGCCGAGTAAATAGATACCATACATGACACGGTTGAAAATTGCCCGCACTCGCGGAATGGCGACAAAGTCTGGTACTTAAAAATTTCCATAGGCAACGCTTTAAAAAATTTTAACGGTTACCAGTTTAGAGGTGCAGAGGAGGTTCTTTTGCTAGAATTATTACTCACACTTTGGTGATCGCGGCGATACCTCACATGTGTGGTTTCAACACACTGTTTTCATATGCGGGCGTGACTTACTTGCGTTTTTTTTGCTGCGCGAGCTCGCAGGGACGGTGGCGCTTTACTTTTTTTTATTTATTTATTTTTAACACTGTTCCTTTAAAAAAAAAAATCACTTTTATTGCTATCACAAGTAATGTAAACATCCCTTGTGATAGCAATATATGGTGACAGGTACACTTTTTGAACTTCACAGTATTCAGATCGCCAAAAACGGCGATTCTGAATACTGTATTTTTTTAAAAAATTGGCGCCGATAGCCGCTGAGTAAATCGGAAGTGACGTTGTGACGTTGCTTATGGAATTTGCAGATGGAGACCCTATCGGAGCCGATTCCAGCTTCTGTCAGGTCTCCTTCTAGCCGGCGGAGGCGCCGGATCGTCGCTCCGGTCTCCCGGTGGGACAGGAGGCTGGAGAAGAGTGGTGGAAGGCGGCAGGAGGGGGGTTGTCCCCTCCCGCCCCCTGGGATAACGGCCAATCGGCTCCCGGGCCGGATCGGTCCTCATTCCTGGATAGCTGACCGTCCACTCTAAAAAATGATACTGGTATATAGCCTGTAGCTGCAGGCTATATCCCGGTACAGCCACTCAAAACCAGCCGCCGCCTATTTACGGCGCTGGTCGGGAAGTGGTTAAACAGCTCACTAAACGCTGACGCCATCTACAGCTCAAAAACGTTGGCATTTTTAAGGGGCCATTGAATAACATGAAGAGCTGTAAAAAATGCTCAAAAACATGGCTGTAAAAAATGCCTGTGTGTATGAGGCCTTACCATTATCATCAGGAGTGAAAGTCAGGCCTGGTTCACACTGGTGTGACAAGTCACATCTCCTTAAGTGCAATGAAACCTTTCTAATAGTCGCTCTGACTTAGAAAAAAGATTCCTGCACTACTTTTGGTGCGACTTCAGGCACGACTTGCATTGACTTCTGTTAAAGAAGTCGTCTGCAAGTTGTGCCGACGTCGTGCTGGGATGCCGACTTTGAAGTCACAGAAGTGTGAAGCAGGCCTGAAAGCTTCATAGGCTTACCTGTAGGAACAAGTAAAAAAAAAGAAAACTTTAATGCAAGGCTCAATCAGAGCTGTATTGTGGTGGATTTCAGGCAATTACCCTACCTGAACTGATAGATGACTTCGGAGTAAATGCATAAGTGAACTTAAAGCGGAGTTCCACCCTAAAGTGGAACTTCCGCTTTAATGGAAGGTGACCCGCCCGACATGTCACAATTGGCATGTCTTTTTTTGGGGGGTGACCAGGGTCCCAGTCCACCTTCCCCCCTCCCTCTTGGCGATCTTCTAGGGCACATCACAGGTCCCAGAATAAACGCCGGCCAGTCACAAGGCGCAGCCGGCTCTGAAGCCAAAGCCAGGTGTCCACACTTATGATGCCGGCGCCCCCGAGGGAAGGGGGCAAAGAGCGAGCCCTCGGGTGACCGCATTGCTGGAGCGAGGGACAGGTGAGTGTTCAATTATTAAAAGTCATCAGCTACACTTTTTGTAGCTGCTGATTTTTACATGGGTGGAACTCCGCTAAAAGTGTTATTACATTTGCCCGTAGTCATTCCTGTCTGTGTTCATGTTTGCCGCAAAATATTAAAGCCAATGACGGCATGGAAATGAGCAATTTTCAGCAATGGCAGATGTCACAGTATAGGCTGCGTCATACAGACTTTTCAGCAGCCCTGAACTACTTCTAATCGCAAGCGTGCAACCACAGTTGTGATAGCAAAGACTGACATTAAGGCAGATCCAGCTAATAAGTGGTCTTGTCCAAATACAGATCGCACCCTTTAACATTGCTCATATGATCCTCTTCTGCAAATGTGTTGGGTACCAGGAAGGGAGCTTCAGCCAGCGGGCTAAAAAAAACCCCGATTCCACCATCCACAAACTTGAGGGGCTGTGGGAATCCTCCCAGCTGTGTCATTGTATACTGACAGCGGGATTCCCCCACTGTTACAATACACTTATCAGCACTGTAGCTGCTGCAAGTATTTAATATACCCACCCCGCTCTTCCCTCATTAACGTCAAAGTAATCGTTTTAAACAAAAAGATGATTGCAGTGTGTGTGTGAAATGATCAAAACTCTTCCACAGGGCTGGAGTAAAATTACAGCCCATTATTAATATTAAAACAAACCCAGCTGGAGGGTCCAAACATCCACCCAGGTGACCACACAAGCAGATGTATGCCCACAAGAGCCCCAAAGATACACACGTGAGAAAGGGTATTGTTTGGAATGTAAGGCTTGCCATACATTAATCATTTTTTTCATTCAAAAAAAAAAAAAAAAGGGGGGGGGGCATCCAATTCCCCATCCACACATTCGAGGTGGGTGGAGGAATCACTCCCGCTGAGCTATTGTGTTCTGATGGTGGTGAGACTTGAAGGATCAGTGCTGCCGGTTATAGCTATTGTTTGGGAAAAGTTGATTCCGATAGTTGAAATCGGTCCATAAATTGACTTACGTACAACCAGTCTGCCCCATATGTGGATTGAAATTCAGCCGTTTTCTGCTGAACAGGCCAAATACAGATGTATAGCCATCCTTAGGATAAATGGTACTTCATACAGATGGATCCTCCTTATAGCTAGACGGGAAACACAACTTTGAAACCGAAAGTGACAAAATCTTTGTTGCTTCCAGCTTCATTAATCACAGAGGAGAGTGAGGAACGGATCTTCCTCCGTCTCCTCTGTGTGCAGCCGACCCAACTGCTTGCAGCCTGGAAATGCTGGCAGGCAGCAGTAGGATGTTGGGCCCTTATCAAGTCCTGAAAAAGTGATAAGGCAGCTGTAAAGATGCTTAAATTACTTTAAGGCTTCATGCATACAGGACATTAAAAAAACGTCCTTAAAATGTCAGTAGCTTATCAGTGATTTTTTTTCAGTGTTGGCGTCAATGAGAGTTTTTTTTTTTAATGGATACAAAACATCCAAAAACATTGGTGATTGGCGTTAGTGAGCGTTTTTGGGCATTAGAACGTTTTTACAGCTGAAAAACGTCTCTCAGAACCCACTGGTCTTGGGTTTTTTTACAGCTCATAAACATCACTGCTAAAAACAGTTGTGCATGAACACATAGGATAACATGATGGAGGGTTTATTGACTGTAGAAAAAATGTCTGAAGCTGAAAACAGCTGCTGAAAAAAACGTCAAAAAACGTCCTAAGGCTCCATTCACACTCAGTACAACTCCAACTGCGCCGACTTTGGAGTGTAACGTGGATATGACTTTGGCTTTGACCAGTGATAATGGACAACTGTTGCACTGTATAACATTCAGGTCTGAATGCAACATTTGAGGGTTAATATTGAAGTCTATGGCCCTCAAGTTGCATTAAAGTCGGAACAATGTAAGGGCAGGAAATATTTTGAAGTCGCTGCAACTTTAAGTCACACATATATGAATGGTTATCATTGGAAACCACGAGGAACGACTTGCCATGCAGCTTTGATGTCCAAAGCTGCATGACAAGTCGCACAAGTGTGACTGGAGCCTTACCGAAAAGCTGATTGCTGGCTGAAAAAAAATGATCTAGCTGCAGCCATGATCATGGTAAAACTGCTTGCTGCTAAGACTGTATAAATACAGACTTTTGGCAGCAAGAGTTTAAAAACTGAGACCACACAAAGCTCTTATTTCAGTATTGATAGGGGAGGGTGAGTTGGGTCCCCCACATATTTCTAGCAGCAAGCATTCACAGCTTCATTTAACAGTCTACTGATATACATTTGTTTTACATTACAAAGAAGCGGAGTCAGATCCTTTTGGCTGTTTTCATTGTGGCTGTAGAGGAGGGACATGGCAAGGATTACAACAAAATATATTCTATGCAGAGAGCCTGAAACACAGAAGAGGCCAGAGGCAGTTTCATATGACTGGTCTCCACCAACACCTGGATGAACTTGTTTTTCCAAGCCAAATTCTCACCTTCAGCCTTTCACAATGGTACGGCCCTTTCTCTTGTATTGTAACGGCTTTCCCTAACTTCATTGCACACATTGAGCTTCTCATAGTGTGCAGTAAAAGCTGTAGCAAGTCAGATAGAGCCCACCTCATTTCCTGGCTGGAGGACAATCTGGCCTTTCCTTCCCAACTGTATTATCTCTGGCCTTCCTGGAGTTCAATTCTCTCAATCATGGAGGCTCAGCCTCAACATGTGAGGGTCACCTAGTAGTGGTGCACCAAAATTAAAATATTGGTGCAGAAACCAAAAATTCAGGATGCACTTGGCCGAACTGAAATTGACGTTTAATAAAAAAAAAAAATACATTTTTATAAATAATTGTAGTATATTCAACTTTTTAATTAGTATCATGAATTTAAATGAATATGAATTTATCGTCAGCACCTTTTTGAAGCGGTGTTAAAAATCCTGTTTGCTGCATTTTTGCTCAGTTTAAAAAAATGCACCAAAAATACACCTCCCCATTGAAATCGCATCAAAAATGCTCCCGTGTTGTGTTTTTGATGCATTTTTTGAGTCACGTGACCTATGAAAAACACACCATAAACAAGGTAAAATCACAGCAAAATCACAGGCAGTTTCAGCAGTCGTTATCGGCAGTTTTGTTTCTTCCTTCAGCTCACCACTGAAAACCCTATTTTTTCAATGCATCAGTTACCTAGGGCAGTATGCATGCAAAAGCAGCCTGCATGAAGTGCCCAACTCCTCTAGACAGACCCACCAAGGCATTTTGATATTTGCAAAACTCCTCTCAAAAGCTGGCTTGCATCAGGGCTGAGGGCGCTTGAGAGAAGTACCAAAGCAGGGTACTGTGATGTTTTCACCCCTTCTGGTCCCTTCCACCAGCCACGATCTGCCTGCATTGCATAGAAAACCAGAGACCCATTGATGACATCACCGGGTCTAAAACAAGTTATGTAATTGAAACAAAAATGCTTTTTTTAAAAAAAATTTATTAGCATGTTAATGAGGATGAACCAAGGAATGCAAAATATAAGCAAATAAAATGTCAGCGGTAATATACCCAATATAACATAATACATATTTCTGGATGCAAACCTCTGCTTTCCCGTATTCAGGAACAGGCACATGTCCAATAAATATAAGATTTTGCTTATCTTCCATCTTGTTGGCCAATGATTTAAGCTGCTCATATTTCATGCTTCTTGGCAGCAATAAAAGCTAGGGCAAGCAATGCAACACAAACCGCAAAGATCGATAATCTGAAGGTTTATGCTAAACATTTTGCTTAAAATTAAAATAGGAAAACCCAAAGTGCTGTTACCTTCAATTTCTGTCATAGAGATTCAGTATCTTGAAATATAATCCTTTGATCGATAGGTTTGCTGTGCAGAAAAAATGATCAGAATGTCACACACCACTGATACAATTTGCCTTTGAAACACGAGTCAGAGCTGGCTGGGGGGATTCAGTCTGTTAACTATGGAAAAACAAATCTGTAACTAGCTTGTTTGTACAGGACAACATGTTAAAGTAGAACTAAGGCAAAACGGTTTTTCTCCGTTTTATATAAAGTAAGGAGGGTTAAAACCTCTGTCAGTTTTTTTTTCTGCCATCTGTGTCCCATTTAGGAGATGTACCTTCACATCCTGTCCCATAATCACAGGAAGTAAGGGAATCCCTGGTTGTCACCATTGAAAGATTTCCCCTATTCTGGAAACAACCCAAAATTTGGGGAGTTTTGTTTCACTATCGATGAAACTGTAAACATGGAAAATAGGGTGAATCTCCCTAACGGGCACAGACTGAGATGAAAACCTGACAGGTGTTCTAACCCCTTTCCCACTAAGCGCATGCATGCATGTGGACTCAGGAAAGTGGGTCTTTATCTGTGGGGTCACATACATGCATTATCGCGTTGGTACTGAGAGTGCGTGGCACAGCACACTCCCAGCACAGAGACCGAGCTGTCAAGGGAACTGGGAGCGCGGGTTTCCGATCACCTGATTTCTGTGTTAGCCTATGATTGGCTATTACGGTGATCAGTCAATGTATTTTTTTTCTCTTCTTGAATGGAGAAAAGATACATTGTATCCCTTTCTCCTTACTAGAGGAGGAAATGCAAAAAAAGAAAAGGCTGTTAACCACTTCAATACCGGGCACTTCCACCCCCTTCCTGCCCAGGCTAATTTGTGCTGTCACACTTTGAATGACAATTGCGTGGTCATGCAACGCTGTACCCAAACAAACATTTTATAATTTTCTTCCCACAAATAGTTTTCTCTTGGTGATATTTAATCAACACTGGGTTTTTATTTTTTGCTAAAATAAAAACCGAAAAAATAAAGTTTGAAAAAAAAAAAAAAGTTTTTCTTTACGTTTGTCAGTAAATTTTGTGAAAATCTCTAATGAGGCGGCACTTATATGCCGCACTGACTGGCATCACTGATGGGGCTACATTAATAATCAGCACACTGATGATCAGTGCCCTGATTACCTGTACAGGTCTCCCCTGTGAGGAGATGCCGCTGATCAGCTCTCCTCTACTCACACTCTGTCAGTGTGAGGCGAGAAGAGACAAAAAAGGGGCTTCCGTGTTTACATGTGATCGGGCACAGCCAATCACGTGGTTAAAGAGCCACGTCATTGGCTCTTTACCCAGATCGCAGTCGCGCCATGTCCAAGGGACACGGGAAGACCGCTGCGCGAAATTGGTGACACTGGAGCAATGTCATATGACGTTGCCCCAGAATAAGAGAGGATCCCACCCACCATCATTTTACTATATGCCAGGCAGGAGGCAGTTAAGAAAGAAAAAAAAAAAAAGATAAAACACTATAGCTAGATCAGGGTTTTGGTCAGTTTTAGGGTTAGAGTCAAAGGCCATGCTCAGTCAAAGGTCAGGAGTCAGTGTATTTTAGGTAGGATTAACCACTTGCCGACCGCCCGCCGTTGCTTGACGGCGGCAAAGTAGTTTGTTATTGCGAAATGGGATGTGATAACAGGCTCCCTGTATATGGAAGCCGTGATCACTCCCCCCCCCCCCCCCACCTGCCAGCCCAGCCCCCATACAGTTAGAACACACTGAGGGAACACAGATAACCCTTAGAGCGCCCCCTGCAGGTTAACCCCTTCACTGCCAATGGCATTTACACAGTAATCAGTGCATTTTTATAGCACTGATCGCTGTATAAATGCCAATGGTCCTAAAAAAAAAATGTCAAAATGGTCCTAAATGTCCGCTGCAATATCGCAAACCCGCTAAAAATCGCAGATCGCCTTCATTACTAGTAAAATATAAAAAAAATAAAGACCCCATAAATTAATTCTCATCATTCGTAAATGCGGCAACTTTTGCACAAACCAATCAATAAACGCCGATTGCAATTTTTTTTTAACAAAAATATGAGGAAGAATATAAATCGGCCAAAACCAATGAAAAAAAATTTTTCTATATTTTTTTGGGATTTGTATTTTAGCAAAAAGTAAGAAATATTGTTTTTTTTTTTTTGCAAAATTGTCGCTCTTTGTTTATAGCGGTGATCAGAAATGACGCAGAGGGGATAAAATACCACCAAAAGAAAGCTCTATTTGTGGGGGGAAAAAAAAGGATGAAAGTTTTGTTTGGGTACAGCGTCACATGACCGCGCAATTGTCAGTTAAAGCGGCGGACGCAGTGCCAAATCTTATGCAATCTAGTATCAGTGTTTTAGGTAGGATTAAAAAAAAAGTGAAATGTGCACCATTATTTCTGGGCCCTACTATTGGTACAAAGCCACAAATAAACACATATGTGGTATCGCTACGATCATTTGGAGCAGAAGACTTTGTTTTCTGGTGGTAGATCATAGTCATGGCAAGAAATATACAACTATACTGTAAACAATATTTACTATTTTGTGCAAGTTTTCCTTTGATAATAAAAATAAATCAGGAGATATTCATTATACTTTCCCTTCAAATGAAAGTCCAATTAGTACATTTGTATTACACAAAGTAGTTGTGATGATATGTACAGCTTTACTAACACATGTCAAAGTTGCAAAACTGTTCAGGCGTTAAGATTTGTTCACCCTCTGTCATGAAAGGGTTAAACATGATAAAATAAATAATATTTTTTAACTTATTTAAAATGAAAAAAGCATATTTTCTCCCAAATACTCCATCTTAATTGGACATAAAGAATGGCATGCAAAATACATGAAGGGAAACCAATGCCGATCTCCTTTTGAAAAGGTTAGTTGCCTGGCTCTGGACGGCACTGAACTAGTAGGATGAAGCAAGTAAATCCAGAGTGAAGTTAGAACCTGTAATCTGCACCAGGGTTGCCAACCGCCAGTAAATTTACTGACAGTTTGTAAAAATCACTGATTTTTACAACTGTCTATGAATATCAGGGTCTGATAATATATCATGCTGTGCTGATTTTTTAAGTGTAAACCAAGCAAATTACTTGATATGGGTATTGTCAGTGTTTCCATGTTGTGTTTGAATATCAATTGCCTTCCTTTTTAATAGGAGTTCTGTTATTTTTCAGGTTGCCAGTAAAAAATGTGCTCTGCCAGTAAATTTTCCATGTTTTGCCAGTAAAAAATGGTGCGGGAGGTTGGCAACACTGATCTGCACACTTGTTCCGAGGCAGTGACGTAACAAAGCCATTTAATCATTATGACAGCCAGGAAAGAGGTATTCTCAGAAGTAGTCAGCGATCCATTTGTTGATGTATGCCCTTCAGTTCCTGTAGCAGAAATCTATAAAACTGCGTCTGGTCTATTCTCAAAGCAATTGTTCACTTTCGATACTCCCCCTGTGTTCGCTCTCTTCTGTGGCAAGAGCGTATTTTCCATATTTCCCCCATTCTCTCTCTATGTACAGGTGGTAGGGGTCATTTTTGGACTCTTGCTTTCTGGATCTGGTATATGCCAGTATAAGCCCTCCTGCCAGGCAGCCATAGAAGATCATTATTAGCAGGATATACAAATATGCATCATCATTTTCATGATCTTCACTTGGAGGAGGACTCGTGCTATTGGCCCGCTCCAGCTGCTGGAGGATTTTTGTCAGGAGCTTCTTCAGAGTTGATGTATCACTGCAGTTAAGATCCATAACCAAACTTCTCCTTGTCCAATAAATAGGCAATTGTGGGAAAACCCTTAAAAACCACGTCCACAGGGATGTAGAAAGTCACATTACCAGAGGCAGATCCACATCTAGATTTTTCCTTTCCTCACCACAAAGCTCCTGTGAAACACGAAGGAGAAAATCAATGTCATTTCAATGTGTTGCCTACCAATCTACCATAACATCATCAGTACCGCATAAATAGAGACTACTATAATAATATGAAGATTAAAGTGGCGCTCCAACTGAAGAATTTACGGGTTTTGGATGAATTACAGAAATGATGTCACCCTTGTATCCGCCTTTGCCTTGCGCCTCCACTGTACTTGATAACACCCAGTATTTCAAGGTATGGGGGAAGCATGTGACCTTCTTGTCTTCCTCCCAGGATGCAGTGTTCAGGTCTAAGTGGCCAATCGGCAGAACTGAGCACTGTCCCCGGGGAGGGGAAGAAAGTCATGAACTCTGTGCAAACTCCAGAACTGACAAAGTACATAGGCAGTAGACTCAGTTCTCTTCTTACGAGGGGCTGTAAATAAGATGGGCATTTGTTTTTTTATTGAGGCACTTTAGGAAAATAGCACATCGTGGCCACTAGATGGCGCTTACAATCATAAGAGATAATCAAATTACAAACAATACTGGGATCAATCATTGAGCCCGTGCAAATACTTAAGACATCCATATGGTGATTTTTTTTTTTTTTCTATACAAAGACCCTTAAAGCGGTAGTAAACCCATTCATTTAACAGTTTAAAAACCTGTTACATTTCCGGCACGTGCCAGAAATGTAACACTCCCATTGGTTATGCTCTAAACCAAACTGTCAAACCATCCAATGGCTGGTGTCATAGCTGATCACATGTGCATTATCATGGCAGTTGTAGATCAAACAGAGGCCAAGATGGCAGCTTCCTTGGCTGAAGATGATAGGAGGGTTTACAAACAAACAAAACTTACACAGACTGTTTGATGGCTCTATATTAAAGGCTGTTTTCGCACTGCCTTTTTATGCATATCCTTTTGCACCTGTGAAACTTGGACATGCAACTCAAAAAAAGCATCAAAAATGCAACGCAAGTGCAGTTTTTATGCATTTTTGCCACGTTTTCTATTCA
This sequence comes from Glandirana rugosa, assembly GCA_018402905.1. Lineage (NCBI taxonomy): Eukaryota > Metazoa > Chordata > Amphibia > Anura > Ranidae > Glandirana > Glandirana rugosa. The sequence continues at coordinate 700,701 of BLSH010365566.1, forward strand.
TTGCAATAGCGGCCTGCATTTTTGTTGCAGTTTTAAAAATCACACCAAAGATGCAGCAAGCAGGACTTTTCAAAATGCACTGCACTGGTGTGCAAAGTCCCACAGGATTTGAAGGGATTGTGTTTTTAGCATGGTAAAAATACATCAGTGTAAAGGTAGCCCATACACTACTGCTGCATATAGGAACTGAAGTGGTGCCATGGAGAAGCTATGAAACATTACAGAACAGGTCCAGTTGAATGAGACTCACTACTATCAGATATATTGGGAAAAATGTCTGCACAAGAAGCTCCTGTCACAAAAATTTACAGGTTAAAATAAAAATCCTTAAAGTGATTGTAAAGTCTCTTTTGTGCAATAAAAATAACAAAAATCTTATACTTACCTGTGTTCAGAAGAAAACGGCAGCACATCCAGGATACTTCACAATGCTTTATTGAACACCACAGGTAGCAGCAATACAACCACATTCGTAGACGCATTTCACACAAGGGATCTGTGCTTAATCATTACCATGAGTTACCAAGAGTTATATTCATTGTCTATATACAGTATCTCACAAAAAGTACACCCCTCACATTTTTGTAAATATTTTATTCGATCTTTTCATGTGACAACACTGAAGAAATGACACTTTGCTACAATGTAAAGCAGTGAGTGTACAGCTTGTATAACAGCGTAAATTTGCTGTCCCCTCAAAATAACTCAACACAGACGCAGCCATTAATGTCTAAATCACTGGCAACAAAAGTGAGTAAACCCCTAAGTGAAAATGTCCAAATTGGGCCCGAAATGTCAATTTTTTGTGTGGCCACCATTATTTTCCAGCACTGCCTTAACCCTTTTGGGCATGGAGTTCACTAAAGCTTCACAGGTTGCCACTGAAGTCCTCTTCCACTACTCCATGACGACATCACGGAGCTGGTGGATGTTGGAGACCTTGCGCTCTTCCACCTTCCGTTTGAGGATGCCGCACAGATACTCAATAGGGTTTAGGTCTGGAGACATGCTTGGCGAGTCAATCACCTTTACCTTCAGCTTCTTTAGCAAGGCAGTGGTCATCTTGGAGGTGTGCTTGGGGTCATTATCATGTTGGCATACTGCCCTGGGGCCCAGTTTATGAAAGGAGGGGATCATGCTCTACTTCAGTAAGTCACAGCACATGTTGGCATTCATTTTCCCTCGATGAACTGTAGCTCCCCAGTGCCGGCAGTGCTCATGCAGCCCCAGACCATGACACTACCACCACCATGCTTGACTATAGGCAACACACACTTGTCTTTGTACTCCTTACCTGGTGGCCACCACAATGCTTGACACCATCTGAACCAAATAAGTTAATCTTGGTCTCATCAGACCACAGGACATGGTTCCAGCAATCCATGTCCTTAGGCTGCTTGTCTTCAGCAAACTGCTGCTTTTATGCGCATCATCTTTAGAAGAGGCTTCCTTCTGGGAAGACAGCCATGCAGACCAATTTGATGCAGTGTGTGGCGTATGGTCTGAGCACTGACAGGCTGACCCCCCCCCCACCCCTTCAACCTCTGCAGCAATGCTGGCAACACTCATACGTCTATTTCCCAAAATCAACCTCTGGATATGAGCCTGAGCATGTGTACTCAACTTCTTTGGTCAACCATGGCGAGGCTTGTTCTGAGTGGAACCTGTCCTGTTAAACCACTGTATGGTCTTGGCCACCAAGCTGCAGCTCATTTTCAGAGTCTTGGCAATCTTCTTATAGCCTAGGCCACCTTTATGTAGAGCAACATTTTTTTTTCAGATCCTCAGAGAGTTCTTTGCCATGATGTGCCATGTTGAACTTCCAGTGACCAGTATGAGAGAGTGAGAGCAATAACACCAAATTTAACACACCTGCTCCCCATTCACACCTGAGACCTTGTAACACTAATGAGTCACAGGACACCGGGGAGGGAAAATGGCTAATTTGGCTCAATTTGGACATTTTCGGAGAGCACTATGAGAGTTTTTTCTCTTTAATATTGATGCATATGTGGTGATGAGTATTATTGTATTGTTCACAAAGTTCTTGCGCAGGTCATATTATGAACATGAGCCCACCTTGTGGACTAATCTAGATTGGGACTTTCCTTCTTTGTTATCTTATCAATGAGTAGGGGGCGCTATACTCAAAATGTGTAACCAATCCTAAATTGTGCACTGCGATATTGTAAACTGCAAATTGTAAACTGCAATAATCATAAAAATAATACAAAATGTATAAACACAGTAATCAAAGTGCATTAGAACATAAAATGCATCAAGCAATAAAGCACTTTAAATAAAGTTAATTGCGTCCAAA
>BLSH010365566.1:705741-717982 GCA_018402905.1 Glandirana rugosa
CGTCTCGTCCCATGCCGGTGCACGCGTCTCGTCCCATACCCCCGGCCGCGCACATGGCCCCCATACCCTGCTCTGCGCACGTGGCCGTACCCTGCTCTGCGCACATAGCCCCCCGTACCCTGCTCTGCGCACATAGCCCCCCTGTACCCTACTCTGCGACCATCGCCCCACACCCATTTCCCCCATCGCCTCCAACAACGCCCCGTATACTCTGCAAACATCGCCCCGTATACTCTGCACCCATCACCCTGTATATTCTGCGCCCATCACCCTGTATACTCTGTGCCCATCTACTCACGTACTCTGTACCCATCATCGCCCTGTGTATTCTGCGAACATTGCCCCACCTACTCGGCAAACATCGCCCCGTATACTCTGCGCCAATCGCCCTGTATACTCTGCGCCCATCTACTCACGTACTCTGTGCCCATCATCGCCCTGTATACTCTGTGCCCATCACCCCATATACTCTATGCCCATCACCCTGTATACTCTGTGCCCATTGCCCCATTTACTCTGTGCCCATCACCCTGTATAGTCTGCGCCCATCGCCCTGCATGCTCTGCTCCCCTGATCCCCCAGGATCCATACATCTTCATGCCATCCCCCTTAATACAATCCCATGATTGTTCCTCTCCGCACTCACATGTCTCCATCCGATCCCAACAAGCGCAGCATTCACAGTGACTCCGGTGTGTGTGAGGAGGGGCGGGGCGGGGAGGGTGTGACCACACCTCCTGTACAGGGGGGCGGATCACTGGGGTCCCGTCTGGCTGGGTCACGTGGGGGGACTTGTTGGGACGAGGCTGATCTGTGGGATCGCACGCGAGGAAAGGGGGAGGGGAATTCTGGGTGGCTGTTGTGGAGTGAGGATGGGGGACGGATGAGATGTGTCATTCCACATGGAGATTCCTCTCCATTCACAACAATGTGATGCCATTTCCAATGCTACTTTGTAGTGCGACTTTCTTGCAGCAATGTCACGAGCCCCGTTCACAGCGGTGTGGCTTGTCATGCGATTCATAGCAGAGGTTCACATTGATGCGATTTGACATGTCATCTGCAATTTCCAGCAATGGCGCAGTCCCAATCGGTGCGACGCTGCACTGATTATTTCTGGTGACTTTGGGGTGCGATTTCCATAGACAAGCAGCAACCCGCACCGATGTCTCTGAAATCGCCCCATGCGGGAATGAAATTGTGTGAGTTCAGCTGTGAACCTGTAAGGTCGGATCCCGTTCATGGGCATCAGACATGAAGTCGCAGAGCAAAGTCGGATCAGAAGTTATGCGACTTTCATGTCGGATCAATGTGAACATATCGTCAGGTGAGGTCACACGATTTCAAGCGTCCCCAGCATTAGATATGAAGTGACAAGAGCGGTGGTTTTTCTCCTCCCAGGTCATCCTTGCTGTCTAAGACCCCTTTCACGCTTGTGCGACTTCTGCAACTTGGGACTGCAAAGTCGCATTACAAGTTGTGCCCCATGATTTCCAATGAGTACCGTTCATATCTATGTGACTTCAAGTCGTACCAACTTCAAAGTAGTCCCTGCATTACTTTGGTCTAACTGCGAGTTGAGGTCCATAGACTTCAAGATTACACAGGCATTCCCTGAAATTAGCCGCAAAATTGTGGTAAAATCATGCGACTTTCAAGTCGTGGCAGTGTGAAAGGGGTCTGAGACTAGGCTCACACCTTTGCGTTTTTTTACCGCGTTTTGCAGAAACGCACTACAGTCCATTTAAGACGGTTTCCTAAGGATGTAGCTCACATCTGTGCGTTTTTCAGCATTGCGTTTTTTGAAAAAGGTCGGGGACTTTTTTTTTCTAACTGCAGTTTGCGTTTTGCATGCAATAGACTTCAATGGAGCTACACCAGAAACGCAAGTGTTGTTTTTGTACCGCGATTTGGGGTTTGCATTTTTATATCTGCCTAGCAACAAATCCCCCTCCCCCCCCCCCCAAAAAAAACATAAAAGACGCAAATCGCGGCAAACACACTGGTGAAGAACGCAGAAAGCGCAGCCTCTCCTCCGAAGAACATTCCATTCCCACCCGAGCGTATCAGAAACGTGCATTCCCGCTCACATTTCTGGTTCATACATAAACAGCAGACGCCACAAAGCAGCTCAAGAATATTTTTGGTCATGACTCGTCACACGGTTTTATAGCGTGCATTTTGGCGCAGCAAAACACAGATCTGCTAACCATGATTGGGGTGTCATTAGTAATAAGGCTGCATTGACATCTGCCCATTTCTGAACACACAGAAAACTCATGCTTTGCAACGCATTTCAGGAGCGAGCTGCAAATGTGCAGTGTGGTTGCATTGCCATACATTCAGATCTGCGTTTCTGAACATGCGTCAACCTGCACAGACAACGAGCGCTTGGCTGTGCGTCTTGGAAATGAGCTGCAAATGCACTTGTGTGACCAGAATGGCACGCTAACCGCGATTGGGATCTCATTAACAGTTAGGCAGTATTTACATCTGCATGGAAACCCGAACAGAAAACGCATTTTTGACACCCGCTGAGAATGTGCATTCCATAATGACAATGCGCATTTCCAAAGCATGCTGTAGAGTTCATTTTCTGGGCGTGTTGCTGCGCTTCCTGCAATGCACAGATGTGAATTCAGCCCAATTGTTAATGGCAACCCAATCATAGATAGCAGATGTATGTTTTCCGCACGACAAAATGCAATACAATTGTGCCAAAACAAGCACTAAAAAAATGCATGACGCTCCGCGACCTAAAAGGTTGTTGAGCTACTTTGGGACATTTGTCCTGCGTAGGGCAGCCCGTTCAATCGAATGGACTGCCCTAAGCGTGACGTGAAATTATGCATTAAAAAGCACCTACAGGAACGCATGTTTCTTCTACACTCAGGTGTGAATAGAACGTGCTTGGGAGGGGAGTTTTTAAGCAAAAAAGATGACTTGTAAGGAGAAGAAACCCCACTGGTCTTATCAAAGGCGCATAGGAATCCAGATGCGACTTCTATGAGTTAACATAGAAGTCTATGGGGCTGAAGTTGCACCAGTGTAGTGCAGGAACCTTTTTGAAATTTGCAGTGTCTTAAGTCGCATTGATTGGAACAGCCACCATTGAAGATAATGTGATTTCACTTGTCATGCGACTCTGTGTGTCGCCAGTCACGTCAATGTGAACTGGGGCTTAGTGTCTGTGCACAGCCCTAGGTATCTGGTGCTGTATGGGTTAACAGGTTCTGCCCTCTCCACCATTCACACAACTCCTCCTATTATTGTGTTCTGCGGGGGCGGAGGAGATCCTGTCATTCAAATGCTCCTCCTCCATTCACAGAACATAATGCATTGTGGGAATCCAGGTCTGTGAATGGTGAAGGGAGTGATCTGACCATACAGGAGGCATTTTTTTTCATTCAACCAGCAGAAAATGACTCGATTCCCCATCCACACACTGTCTATTGTTATTACACTCCGTGGACAAAGTTGGACTGATTTACTAAAATAGTTCACAATATTAACTTCGATTATCCAAACGGGTAGATGAAATAAGTAAACAGGAATTTGCTTTTCACATTATTTGATAACTGAAGTAAATAGTCACACACATAGGCGTGCACACAGGGTGTACCGGGTGTGCCTGGGCACACCCTAATCACCCATAGTTGCCAATTGTCCTGAATGACATGCATATTACTGAGACAAAGCTCCTCCCCCAGCTTTCAGGAGGACTACAGGTACATCCCCCAAGATGAAGCCTGCCTCCTCCTTGCTTTTTTCTAGTCCTGCATTTAAGTTTGAGTGGGCAGGGTGGGAGATCGTGGCAGGCCCTCCTGCTGGTGGTGTGTCACGTGGGCGCTCAACAGAAGATGTCAGAGGGAGAGTGTGCGGATTATATATATATACATACATACACACACACTATGTTACCAAAAGTATTGGGACACCTGCCTTTACACGCACATGAAATTTAATGGCATCCCAGTCTTAGTCTGTAGGGTTCAATATTGGGTTGGCTCACCCTTTGCAGCTATAACAGCTTCAACTCTTCTGGGAAGGCTGTCCTAAAGGTTTAGGAGTGTCTATGGAATGTTTGACTATTCTTCCAGAAGCACATTTGTGAGGTCAGTCACTGATGTTGCATGAGAAGGCCTGGCTTGCAGTCTCCACTCTAATTCATCCCAAAGGTGTTCTATCAGGTTGAGGTCAGGGCTCTGTGCAGGCCAGTCAAGTTCCCCCACCCCAAACTCACTCATCAATGTCTTTATGGACCTTGCTTTGTGCACTGATCCAAATCATTTGGTGGAGGGGGGATTATGGTGCAGGGTTGTTTTTCAGGGGTCGGGCTTGGCCCCTTAGTTCCAGTGAAGGGAACTCTATGGACTAAGACTAGGATGCCATTAAAGTTCATGTGCGTGTAAAGGCAGGCGTCTCAATACTTTTGGTAATATAGTATATATATACACACACACACACACACACACACGTGTTTGAGCTGCGGGGTGCACACCTATGGTCACACAAGCTATTGTGTGAACATTCTCAGCTTATTGGCCTACTAAACACAGGCCTTATGTACACTGGGCATTTTGTTTTTGTATCTTTCTTTATAAGATAAAATACATAGAAATACAGTATAAATGTAACATCTCAAGGTTTCACATGAAGTAAGGGATTATGCAGTACATTCATACAAATGGCAGAATGGTAACGCCAATACAACAATTGTGTACAACTCAATGAACATCTGAAACCAATAACATTTATACAATCGGATACACATGTGATATCAACATTCACAGTATCAGAAAACAAGGAACATTTAATGAACATTAGGATTAAGGCTCGGTTCACATTGGAGCGATGCGGGAACCCTGCGAATCCACTGCGGGTTCCCACATCGCTTGCCTCCCGGCGGCAGTTCACACTGTCCTATGCGAACTGAAGGGAGGTGTTAATACGTTGTTAATGACACCCCCTTTTCAGTTCGCATATCGCAGTGCGATCTGCAAACTCGCACAGGAATCGGATTGCATGGTTATGATCCGATTCTGACCCTGCGATAAAAAAGGGTGCGAGTTTGAACCGATTGCAATGCAAATTCAGCCTTACAATCTCTATGGCTGAATTTGCATCGCACAGAGATCGCATGGCTCACACTGCAGTGCGTTGTGAATCATATGCGATCTGTAAGATCGCAGCAGTGTGAACCCAGCCCAGCTTAAATATGTCAAAGGGAAAACTGTAATTGAAAATGGAAAAATACAAATAGTCAAGGAATATATAAGTAACAATAAATCAAAAAGAGAGAGAAAGTAACAACACAAATAAATAAATAATTCAAGGCACATGGAGTAGGGAATAAGGAGTCAGGAACAAATAATGTGAGCAACCAGAATGCCAATTGTCATAATGTAATGGCTGATCTCAAGTAATGCCTTAAGCCTCGTACACACAATGAGATTATCGGACAAATGATTGTCCTTTTTTTGGGGCAGTATTGCATGTTAGTCTCCATATCGAAGGAGAATAGGTTACTGAAGTATGAAAAATTTCGTACGACAGAAAAAAATTAGGAAGTGATGTAATGTATTTGTATTGTATTTTTGGATGAAAACTGCAGCTTAAACAAAAGACAAATGATCTGGTATTGTCTGTGTTTTTCCCTATGGAAAATTTCGGACGACAGCTGTGTACTAACGATCAGATTATTGTACAATTGCATCAAAAGCAGAATTTTGCAATCGAGTACTTAAAAGTATTCCAATGGAACCATGTTTCATTATAATCTTCAAATTGGATGGCACAGTGGTGTAGTGGATAGCACTTTCACCTGGCAGCAAACAGGTCGCTGGTTCGAATCCCAACCACAACACTACCTGCCTGGAGTTTGCATGTTCCCCCTGTGCCTGCGCGGGTTTCCTCCAGGTACTCCAGTTTCCTCCCACACTCCAAAGACATGCTGGTAGGTTAATTAGATCCTGTCTAAAAATTGCCCCTAGTATGTGTATGTATGAATGTGAGTTAGGAACCTTAGATTGTAAGCTCCTTGAGGGTAAGGACTGATGTGAATGTACAATATATATATGTAAAGCGCTGTGTAAATCGACAGCGCTATATAAGTACCTGAAATAAAATAAATAAATTGGTTGTGTGAGGTGAGGTCTTCCATATTGTGAATGTCTCCAACCTTCAACAACCATAGTGATAGAGTGGATGGGTGTGGATTTTTTCCGCCATATGGCGGCAGGTCGGCACGCTCCCGGGAATTACCGTACCTGTACAGAGGCCCCTTAAATAGCTATAGCAGGCGCACGTGGCAGGGGAGCTGTTGTGCGTGGCCAGCGGCCACGATATTCGCCAGCCACCCATGATCAGGGGAAAAAGAGGCAGAACGGGGATCTGTCAATTGTCAATGTAAACAGATAGATCCCCATTCTGTCAGGGAAGTAGAGAGAGATCTGCTGTTCCTAGTAATCAGGAACAGCGTTCTCTCTCTACTCCCAGTCAACACCCCCCCCCCACAAACAGTTAGAAACACCTCACCAGGAGCACATTTAACTCCTTGATCACCCCTGGTGTTAACCCCTTTCTTGCCAGTGACATTTATACAGTAATCCGTGTATTTTTATAGCACTCATTGCTGTATAAATGTCAATGGTCCCAAAAAAGTGTCAAACGTGTCTGATCTGTCCGCCACAATGTCACAGTCCTGCTAAACATCGTTGATCACTGTCATTACTAGTAAAAAAAAATAATAATAAAAATGCCATAAGTCTATCCTATTTTGTAGATGCTATAACTTTTGCGCAAACCAATCAATATACGCTTATTTTTAACCAAAAATATGTAGAAGAATACATATTGGCCTAAACTGATGAAGATTTTTTTTTTATATATTTATTATAGTAAAAATAAAAAATATTGTTTTTTTTTTTCAAAATTGTCACTTTTTGTTTATAGCACAAAAAATAAAGACCACAGAGGTGATCAAATACCACCAAAAGAAAGCTCTACTTGTGGGGAAAAAAAGGGTATCAATTTAGTTTGGGTACAATGTCACATGACCACGCAATTGTCAGTTAAAGCGACGCAGTAACTTATCGCAAAAAATGGCCTGGTCAGGAAGTGGGTAAATCCTTCCGGGGCTGAAGTGGTTAAGGAAATACAGGACTTTGTGGCATTGATCAGATGTTGCAGAACCGATTTCTCATAGGTTTTAATGGTATTGTTTTTAATGCTGCCGTTCAGAGGCAGAAAGAACCCACTGCCAGCATGTCCAGGAGCAATAGCATTTTACACTTGAGCATTAAGTCATTTCAGTGGCTAGAATAAATTATTATTCTGGCCAATTAAATGCATTAATGCCCAAAGTGCTTGACGCACGTAAATGCGTTACACGTGTTTAAATGTGTCAAGCGGTTTTCCTGCCAGATTGCTGCTGCCAGGAGGAAAGGCGTCTGGAAGAGATGCCCAACTGCCCAGTGTGCATGAGGCCAAAGTCACATAAGTAACTGTAAAGTAAAATTGTGATACATTTTAAAGTGGTAGTAAACCCTCCTATCATTTTCAGCCAAGGAAGCTGCCATCGTGGACTCTGTTTAATCTACAACTGCCATGATGCTGCACATGTGATCAGCTATGACACCAGCCATTGGATGGTTTGACAGTTTGGTTTAGAGCACAACCAATGGGAGTGTTACATTTCTGGTGCCGGAAATGTAACTGGTTTTTAAACTGCTAAATGGATGGGTTTACTACCGCTTTAAGTGTTTTTAAATATTTGAACAACATTGAATAAAGGAAGGAAGTGTAGTTTGCAATAGTGACCATGGCTGAACGTAAACAGACTGCGTCCAGCCCGGATCACCTGTCCCTAACCACAGGTGATTTCTGGCAGCATGACCAGCTGCCAACGGTCAAGGATAGCTGTGGCTGCCGCCAGCCTGTCATTGCATTGTGTAGGTTAAGTGGCTGCAGCTCTTCGCACACCTGTCATTACAGATGCAGGAATTTGCAAATTCTTGACACTGGAATTTAAAGGGTTTGCTAATCGCCCATGTGAATGGACCCTCTAATCCAGGTGTAGGCAACCTTAACTGCTTCCCGACCGCGCGCCGTCTTTTCACGGCGGCAGTCGGGGAGCCCTGCGCGAATCGCCGTAAATAAACGGCGATTCGCATTTGGCCACCACGGACCCGATGTCCGCCGGCGAGCCGCGATGAGCGGCTATAGGGAAAAGAACGGGGAACCGCCGATGTAAACACGGCGGTTCCCCGCCCTGTCAGTGGGGCATGAGAGATCTACTGATCCCTGTCACTGGGATCAGTTAGATCTCTCATGCCCATGTTAGCCCAACCCCCCCACAGTAAGAACACGCCCAGGGAACACTATTAACCCCTAGCTCTCCCCCTGCAGGTTAACTGCTTCACTGCCAATGACATTTACACAGTAATCAGTGGACATTTAAATTTCTGATCGCTGAATAAATGTCATTGGTCCAAAAAAAGTGTCAAAATGGTCCGACATGTCCCCCCCAATATCGCATTACCGCTAAAAATCGCAGATCGCCGCCATTATTAGTAAAAAATAAATAAATAAAAAACCCCAGAAATGAATTCTCACCATCCGTAAACGCGGCCACTTTTGCGCAAACCAATAAATAAACGCCGATTGCAATCTTTTTTATCGCAAATATGAGGAATTATATAAATCGGCCAAAAACGGTGAAAAAAAATGTTTTTTTATATTTTTTTTTTTGGATTTGAATTTTAGCAAAAAGTAAGAAATTTGGGTTTTTTTGCAAAATGGTCACTCTTCTTTTGTTTATAGCGACGATAAGAAATGACGCAGAGGCGATCAAATACCACCAAAAGAAAGCTCTATTTGTGGGAAAAAAATGACGCAAATTTTGTTTGGGTACAACGTCTCACGACCGCGCAATTGTCAGTCAAAGCGACGCAGCGCCGAATCCCAAAAAGTGCTCTGGTCCTAAAGCTGCAAAACATTCCGGTTGGTAAGTGGTTAAAAAGGAGGAGATCTACCATGAACATTATGGGAGAAGTCAAAGATCACCGGGCACAGCATCACCTCCTCACACCTGATCTAAACCTCTAACTGCCATACTACCGTGTCGCAATCGCATGGCAACCATGGGTTTAAATCAGGTGGTGAGGAGGGAACATATCGCCTCCTCAGCACCTGTCAAACACACTTGGATCGCTTTTCAGCTGCTTGCTATGGGGGGCACTCAACAGGAGAGAGGGACCAGGAGAGCTGAAGAGGGATCCGTGTTGCTCTGAGCAAAACAAACTGCGTAGGGAAGGTAAGTACATGCTTGTTTGTTTTTTTATAGAAAAAACAGAGACTTTACAATGACTTTAATTACAGCTTTTAGTCTGTTGGGATATATCTCTACTAACTTTCCACATATAGACTCTGCGACATTTGCCCACTCTTCTTTGCAGAACTTCTCAAGTTCAGTTAAATTTGATGGCGACTGTTTATGGACTGCAGTCTTCAAGTCATTCCACAGATTTTCAATGGAGTTTAAGTCTGGGCTCTGACTAGGCCATGCAAGGATATTCACCTTTTTCTCCCTCAACCACTGTGGTCATTTTTTCTATGTGCTTTGGGTCATTGTCACGTTGGAAGGTAAACCTTCTTCCCATTGACAACTTTCTGGCAGAGAACAGCTGATTTTCTTCAAGAATTTGATATATTTTGCCCCATCAATTTTTCCTTCTATCCTGACAAGTGCTCCAGTCCCTGCTGCAGAGAAACACCCCCATAACCGGATATTACCACCTCTACGCTTTACTGTAGGAATGGTGTTATTTGGATGGTGAGCTGTATTGGATTTCCGTCAGACATATTGACCAAATAATAGGATTTTAGTCTCATCAGACCTTAACACCTTTTTCCTTGTGGCCTCAGAATCTTCAAGGTGCATTTAAGGTGATCAGATGAGACTAAAATTGAATTATTTCGCAAACTGCCCAGAGCAAGTAAGTATACCATGTTTGTTATTTTTTTAAAAAAAAGTCCTTACAGTCACTTTAAGTGAGCTATAGGGAGCACAAATATGGGACTCCTATACCATGCTTACAGTCTTTGACATCTCCTGCAGCATATGTGCCATTATTGGGACATTCCATGCTAGAGGAGAGAAATGTAAACTAAGAAGTGTGTGCAAAAAAATAGATCTTGGTTTGATTAGGGTGAAAAGTCAGTTTCAGTGTATTTCGGGTAGTATTTTTTTTTTTTTTTTTTAATTTAAGGTGGCCATAGAAGGATTGAACTTCACCTGGTTTAGCAGGGACTGGCCAAATTTTGATCCATGTGTGGCCACTGCAGTTGAACAGAAGCCATCTACTGATCATTTTTTTTTAACTTCCCTGTTGCATAAAAGTCTCTCAATCAATGGCTGCAGTGCTGATTGGTGTATTCGGAGTCTCCCGGCTGTCTCAATATAAAAGCCCAGCAGGAAAGATTCCCCTATCCACCTCGAATGTGTGGATGGGGAAATCAGTTGTTTTTTTTCAATCAGCCCGCTGGCAGAACAATACAGTAAAACTGAACCATGTATAGCCAGCTTAAAGCCCTTTCCCTGGGCAAACTTTTTTTTCCCCCATGCAGTGGGGCTGAGCCTGCACTGCATGAGTCAACTGCTTGTTTTTTCTAGGAGTTAGCACAAAGTTTATACTCAGCTGATCCACCAATCCTCCGGAAAACAGACTCCCCCATGGCCAAGCGGTGGATTGTTCCTGTCTATGGAGCGTCAGGAACAGTCCATTTTCAAGACCACTGGTGTGCAAGGTCCAGGGAGGATGGGCGGGCCTGTTAAGTATATCTCTGCTGTCCTCTCCCTTAGAACAAATAAAGCAGTTAACTGTCCCTGCACTACACAGGAAAAAAATTGCCTGGAGTTGCGCTTTAAGTCTCAGTGTGTTTTAGGCAGGGTTGTCTTTAATATTGATTGGACCTAAACATTTTCTTGTGCCCTACCGAATCCACTTGTCAACTATTTTCAGGCAGTGCAGGTTCAAGAGGCAGCTGCTTTGAGCCTCACAACAATGACTGGGCCCAGGGCAGCTGCCCCTTTTTCCCTGCCTTAGGCCTCATTTACACTGCTGCTGGTTAATGGACGTTTAGAGGCATTTGCCTGAACTTTCCTCTATGTTATCTTATTGGTACATTTACACAGGGACGTTTAAGGTCGTTTCAAGGCAGTTGAGTTTAGAGGCTTTTTTTAGAATGCAAAAAATGGGTTCAGACGCCAGCTCAGAGGCATTTGAAACACCAAACAGCTTGTAAATGTGCCTTAACGCGTTAACTCGCGTCTAGGAGCGTTTCGTTTACAGGCATTTCCGTTTAAAAAAAAACAAAACATTTCTTTCAAAATGCAAACGTGGCATGCAAGACGGACATTTTAGATGCCGTTTTGTAGCTGTCAAGATAAAGCATTCAGGGGAGGTTGAAACAGCCCCGTGTAAATGGAGCCTTAAAGACGGCCCTGGTATTAGGTAGGATAAAAAAAGCAAAATGTGCAGTATTGTTTTTGGACCTTACTACAGGTACAAACAACAAATAACACACATATGTGATATTGCTGTGATTTTCAGAAGCAGGAGTATTTATTTTGGGTTCTTTGGTGGTAGGTTATGGTAATAGCAAGAGATATACAGCAAAACAGTAAAAACATATATATATTGTTTTTTTACTATTTTGTGCCAGATTTCCTTTGATAATATAAAAAAAGAAATCAGGAGATATCCATTACCATTTACCACCATATGAAAGTACAATGTATACACTAAGTAGTTCTGATATGTACAGTTTTACGAACGCAAGTCAAAGTTGCAAAACTGTGTTCAGATATGTTTAACCACTTCCCGACCGCGCTATAGACAAAAGACGTCCACAGCGCGGTCGGGTTATTCTAACAGGACGTCCATGGACGTCCTGCAGAATCTCGCTTCCCGCGCGCAAAAAATATAATAGTTTCCTTTAGACCGTGTTTTATCATTTTTTTGTTATATATATACAAAAATGACAAAACGACATATAGAGAACGATAATGGTATTGGATGGTGGTTTCTTGGGTTTTATTTATGAGGACGAAGACTTTTAGTGTCGTTATAGTGTATACACACAATAAACAACAAACATGGACATCATTCCAGGTTTTTGTTATGACGTGTAAAACGAAAAAAATAGGATGGATTATGGTCCCGGCAGAAATTCCGAG
>BLSH010365566.1:771169-807946 GCA_018402905.1 Glandirana rugosa
AAAAAAAAAAAAAAAAAAAAAAAAAAAAAATATAATAATAATAATAATAATAATAATAATAATAATAATAATAATAATAATAATAATAATAATAATAATATGGACAGAGCTTTATTTGAAAGGCCATAGAGCAGGTGGTCAATAGGTGGCAGTAGAGCCATTATCTATACCAATTTGTTTAATGACTGCAATAATGCAATTATTAATTTGAATGTAACAATGCAAATATACTGTATATCCTAATAGAATTGATTCAGAATCCCAGTAATGGCAACCTACATGTTGATCTAATTCCACATTTCTTTTAATAAGTTTGATAGGCTTCATTAATATAAAGTACAACAGTGTCATGAAATTTAGAAGATGGTACATGTAAGCACATCTTCCGAAACATCTGAAAATGGAGTTATGCGATTGTCTAGACTAGTCATGGAAGATGGAAAAGATCCTCTACACACAAGTGGAACAGATCCCTCTATAATGAACAATGTGAGCCATAACCTTATAGACAATTAAGACATTGCCTTTATATACTTTATAAACAATGATGGCATTTTTGTTTCATAACCTTGCTTACCAAATCTTTCCAGTAACACATTTAATAAGATATACGTATGGTGCTTTTTTCCTTTCCTATTTTAACCCTTTACTCAGCTTCCTTATATCAAAGGCTCTAACTGGGTAGAAGAATAGCTGCCAAAACATAAGGTCAAACTTTCACCAGCCTGGACCACATCCATTAGACTGCATTCACACCTGAGCGTGCTGTTTTCAGGCAGAAAGTCACGCGATTTTGTACAGGTAAAAAGGTCACCAATGTAAAAAGCAGAAAAAAACGCCCATATCGGCCTGAAAAATACTTCCAGAACTTGTTTGAGCTTCAAGCATTTTCAGGATTTTGGCTTCAGGCATTTTGGAGAACCATCTCCATAGAGAATCATTGATTTTTTTTCCCCTCTAGCATTCTGTAGCTTCAGGCTTCAAGCTACAAAAACGCTCAGGTGTGAATGGGGCCTCAGTGTGGATTACGCAGCAGTTTTCCTACGAAGCAGAACCAAAAGATAAATATGCAGTCTAGCTGCTGGACGTAACAGGCTAATTGACATAGGATGGAACAAACAGGATGTGACTTACTTGAACATGCTACCTCTTTAATCTCCTTTAATACTTCTGCTTCCATTGTGGGATTGTTACAGATTTCCTCCCAAGTGCCTTCGATCCCTTTCTGTTGTGCTAAACTAGTCAGCTTCTTCTGATTAGGAACGACAAAGCTGATCACGTAAGACTGGTAACTGTAACAGGATACAAGGAAGATTAGTATCACCAAGGGCACATACATGCAATGCAAACATTTCTCTTAGCTCTGGTTCACACTGATGCACATTCTGATGCATTCCAGAACTCCTAGAATCACATGACAAGCAGAATAACATGATTTTCTATGGAGGCTGTTCACATATATGCAGCGCAAATCTGATGCAATTTTAAAAAAGGGGTCCTGTGTGAGTTTATAGTGTTGCAGTGCGATTTTTATCTCTATAGACCTGAATGGAAAATGCATGCAGATTGTGTATCTGTCGTAAAGTTACATGATTCCAGTACAATTTTCTGCAGGTTTGCTTTGTTCCTCATCTCCCATCCCAGGGAAAGGGAGAGAATGAAGCTGTATCAAAATTGAAGGAAAAATGCATTAGAATGCCATCTGAACTGCATCAACTTGCACTGAAACTGCCCTTTGAAATCGCACTGCAAAACGGATTCAATTCGCACAGTATCAATGTAAATCTAGGCTTAAGGTTTATAAATATTTTTTCTTTGGAACCTTAATTTATAAAAATACCAAAAACATTTAACTAATCTGTATAAATATAAACACAAGAATGCCAAGAATGAATACTACAATGTAAAGAATTCAACAACTAATTGCTATAAGCAAACTCTGCAAGCTGAGATTCGTTCAGACAAATTTAAAAGGGAATGCAGGAAAGTACTGTAGGGTGGAGGCCATGCTCACAGAAGCTGCAATCTAGCCGTTCTAGCTCAGATCAGGTTAGAAACTGAAAGCCAAATGTAACTGTTGCACACGCTCTAGATATACATTTTTGGACAAAAACGGTTTTCAGTGATATAAATACATAAAACGCCTTCATGCAAAAGTGATGTGCTTATTTTTAAAATCCCTTTATAGTTTAAACCAATTAACAATGTCTGGATAATTATGTCACTCCTTTGAAGAAGGGTCTCTATGTACTTTAGTTCAGAGCAAATTATGTACATATTACTTTCATACATTGGCATTAGGCAGCTGTTGTGTTGCTTAACCGTAAAGATAAATGGGACATTTTCTCAGCAGAAAGCTTGCGGGTCAGTAAAAGGTTGTCACTGTGCTGACATCCTCAGGGTCTCCTGATAGTGACAGGTGGAGACAGCGTATGCCAGAAGAAGACAGCTGGGTAGGTCTCGTTCAGGCTGCGTCATAGTGAGTAATGGCCAGCGTGACTTCTATTATATCTTTATATATAATATTATAGATCTTTTTCTAAGGTAGACGGTCTGCCATGGGTCAGTCAAGAAAGAGGAGAACACACTTTCATCCGTTAGACCAGGCAGTTAGTAAGGCTCATCGTTATAAAAAAGGTACATTTATACTTAAAAGCTGGCAGAAATTTGTCTGCATACTAGTTATTGTGGAGTTCCACCGAAAATTTGAACTTCCCCCTTTAAGAACTGCTGACATGCCACATTTGGCATGTCTTTTTTGAGGGGGAAGCGGGTACCTAGTTTTGAGAGGTACCCAGTTCCCACTCCGACTCAAAAGTCCCCCGAGCGGCAGTTCTCTTCTCCACCTCCCTCCCTGCACTCTTCTAGTACATGTGACAGGTCCCAGAAGATCGCGTGGCCATTCAGGACACGCAGCACGACTCGCACATGCACCCTGCTGTGAAGCCACAAGCTGTCACAGCTGGGTGCCCACACTAGTGATGCCGGCACCGGGAAGAGAACAGTCTTCGGATGGCCGCATCACTGGACCGTAGGACAGGTAAGTGTTTTTATTATAAATCAGCAGCTACACTTTTTGTAGCTGACTTTTAATAAACAGAGAAACAGCTAGAACTCCTCTTTAAGTGGTTGTAAAGTCAGAAAGTTTTTTCATAATAACGCATTCTATGCATTAACCACTTCAATACTATGCACTTAGAACACTTTACTACCAGACCAGCTTTGAATGACAATTGCGCGGTCGTGCAACGCTGTACCCAAACAGATTTTTTATCATTTTGTTCCCACAAATAGAGCTTTCTTTTGGTGGTATTTGATCACCCCTGCGGTTTTTATTTTTTGCGCTACAAATAAAAAAAGAACGAAAATTTAAAAAAAATAAAAAATATTCCCTATTTTTGTCACAAAACTTTGTAAATAAGTAAATTTTCTCCATCACTGGTGGGCACTGATGAGGCTACACTGACGGGGCACTGATATGGCAGTACTGATTGACACTGATGAGGTGGCACGGATGATGAGGCACTTATATGCAGCAATGATGAGCACTGTTAGGCGGCACTGATAAGCAGCACTGACGGGTACTGATAGGTGGCACTGATATACAGCAATGACGGGCACTGATATGCAGCACCGACGGACACTGCTAAGCGGCACTGGTATGCATTGATAGGGGCACTGGTGGGCATATATACTGATAGGGGCTCATTCCCTGGTGGTCTAGGGTGGCATCTGAAGGTGGCACTGAGTGCCATCCACATTGGGCACTATGTCTCTTACCTGGTGGTCTAGGGGGGTCTCCCTGGTGGTCCAGATCAGCTCATCCCTGGTGGTCCCTGGGCAGGCTCCCTGGTGGTCTAGGGTGCCGATCCGAGGGAGGGCTGTGCTGATAAATCATCAGCACAAACCCTCCCTATCAGGAGAGCAGCCGATCGGCTCTCCACTCCTCAGATCTGCAGACCTGAGTACAGGAAAGCCGATAAACGGCTTTCCTGTGTTACACTGTGACCAGCCGTGATTGGTCACGGCTGATCACATGGTAAAGTGCTTCGGATGGAAGCACTTTACCGAGATCGGTATTGTGGGGGGTCAGACTGACTTCCCACACCACCGATCGCCGCGATGCGCGCCCCCCAGGCGCGTGGCGGCTTGTTATCCTGAGGACGTCATATGACGTCCAGTCAGGATAACTAAGCCACTTCCCGGCCATCATTTTGCATACGGCGGTCGGGAAGTGGTCAAGATAAAAAGCCTTCTGTGTGCAGCAGCCACCCCAGCACCCCCTAATACTTGCCTGAGCCCCATCTCTGTCCACGAGTGCCTCTGCCATCTCCCTCTAGATTTGCTGAGAGACAGCAGCAGCGCCATTGGCCCCCGCTGCTGTCAAAGTCAGCTAACCAATCAGGAGAGAGGGGGCGGGCCAAACCAGGGCTTCGCATCTGAATGGACACAGGGAGCTGTGACTCGGCTCGGGTGCTCCCATAGCAAGAGCCAGGAGAGCCGAAGATGGACCCGAGAAGAGAATGATCTGGGCTGCTCTGTGCAAAACCACTGCAAAGGGCAACTAAGCATAAAAGGTTTGTTATTTTTATAGCAAGAAAACAAGATTTTACAATCACTTTGACTATTTTCATTGACTAAAGATAGATTTAACTTTTACAGTAAGTATATCCACTAGTGATCACAATTTATAGCTCCAAAAGCACTGCAGCAATAGCTGCTTCCCTACAGGTATAAAAGCAAAGCATAACAATTCAATGTATCTCAATTTAGAAAGTTTACCTGTTGGCATAGGCACAGATATTGTCAATGAGTGGACAGTTCTTCAAAGCAGTTTCTACTTTGCCCAGAGACACATATTCTCCTGCTTGCAGCTTTACCAAATCCTTTTTCCGGTCTGTAAAAAAAGATCCCTAGACATCAATAGGCAAGATACTGAAAATTATAGTCAGATTATGGATTAAAGCTGGGTGACCTACCAATAATCTGCAGGCAGCCATCAGAGTGGAACTCTCCGATGTCTCCGGTACAGAACCACCTCTGCCCATTCTCATCCACGTAGAAGTCCTCTAGGTTTCGTTCTTCATTTTTAAAGTATCCCATGGAAACGTTTTGCCCTCCAATTACAATTTCTCCTCGTGGATGTGGCTTATCCTGATTCCTATAGCCTCCTGAGAGAAAGTCAAGAAAAAAGTTTGAGATGACTAAAGCTGGCCATACACTAGTAAATTTTCCAAAGAACACTCGTATGGAAACTCTAGCTCCTTTAAATTTTTGTTAAGTGCAGTCAAAAACAAATGTTGATTTGACCCCACTGGCAATTAGAAAATTGAACAAACTTTCTTAAAACGAATATTTTAATATATGGCCAGGTTTACACTACTAGCCTAGCTTTCTTGGGAAGTCTACAACAATCTTTGTTTGAAGGTTCATAATCCAAGAGTTAGATAATACTGTATATTACTCAAACATACCACTACATAGCCTCATTGAAAAGAAATATACAGTTGTAACAACCAATAGGAAAGCACTGGTCATGCTATCGAATACACTTATACCGAACCTGAAGACCGTTTTACAAACAAATTTAACAGTATTGCTATCCTCTTTTCTTTATCTACTGTAGCAGTAGTATAGTCATTGGTGTCATCTAATCATTTTAAACAGCTGTGTTTTAGGAAAAACAGTTTACTGTCATTATGGGAGGCCTGCTCCATTACCATAAAATACAACCCATTAAATAGGGGAATGTAGTTGATGGCAAAAGTCATGTTTGACACTTTTCACAAACCAGAGTAAGAGAACACACACACACACACACACACACACACATATATATATATATATATATATATATATATAGTCAACTAAAAATTTTTTCTTTTTAGTTTCGGATAGAGTGGAGATGGATTAAAACACCTGCCAGTTTTTATGCTCCCCCCGTTAGGGCGCATTACCCTGTCTATTTATCCCATTTACCGTTATCACAAGTGAAAATAAATTTCGGGTTTACATCAGAACAGTGGCAGAGGGAAAATCTTCCAAAGGGGACATTAGTTCTAGTAATAACCCAAGATTCCCCTTCACTTTCTGTTTTGGCTACAAGACAGGAAGTGAAGGGAAATCTCTCCTATGGGACACAGATGTAAAAAAAAAAACCTGTACAGGTTATAACCTTATCTTACTCCATCCAAAAATGACAAAATGTATTTACACTTTGAGAACTCACCTTCTACCCAGTCTCGTAGTTTTATTTCACAGCAGGTAAGTGGAGCTCCCACCCTTCCAGTGCTATAGTCGGATACTGCAAATAATAAGTTAATCATTAAAGTCTTAATAAAATAATTAAACCGCCTGCTAACACAAAACGCCCTGTCAATTCCAGCACTGCCTTCTTCCAGGAAATCCCAAGCACCTCCAACACTCCACTTGATTATGGGGCACATGACTGAGAATGTCAGATTCTTGTGAAGTTGAATGTGATCAGGTTTAGTGCGCAGGAACTAGCATATGGCTGAGAGTAAAGATATTGGTATAAAAGTTGCGCAACTTTAAGAGACTACACAGAGCACCAAGTTTCACATATTTTTGTTACAAATACATCCATGATCAGTTCCCTTCAGGTAACTTGTACAGAGTCCAGCTGTAGTACTTCACAAATTGCTATGATGCCAAAAAACAGATTAACATGACGCAAGATAAAAGGTAAAACAGTTAACTTAACCAAATCAAGCAATATTCACTTACACAGAGGAGTTCAATAAAAACACTGTACAGAGTGTGACAGCTGAAATGAGATGACAGGAGCTAGCAGCAGCACACTACAGCCACTCAGCTCTCCAGAGAGCGACATCTATGGTATAGAGATGGTAGGGTGTTTTTTGTCATTTTAAAATGTGGATATGCCCTAAACTGCAAAAGGAGCAGCAAGAATGCTCTTTACAGTTTTCCACCAGGACTTATTCACTCCACATGAGCTACATGCCTTTCCACTGCTTTACTGGGACTATTCAAGTTGGACTTTGAACTGATGTATACGAGAGGCAATAGGACTGTTTGTGGATAAAGACTCAGTCCTTTCCTAGTGACTGTACATCACTTTAGTGGACTATTTGGGCTATGTAAAGTACCACCTAATTACAAATGATTAAATCACGCCTATGTATGATGTGCGCCACTCGTTTGTTTTTTCTTATACTGCCATGACTAACTCCTTTCTAGAATACTAAGGCAAGGGATAGAAGGACAAAATAGATAACCCTAGGGGTATGAAACTAGATGACAAGACAACAAAGTTAATCTGCCCATGACTAACTCGACATGCAGAGAAGGATAAAAACACTCCCTGAAAGACAAGCTAGCAATGGCACCTTCAATAATTATATCCCAACAGGTTCCAGGCACACACAGCAGAGAATAACATTTTAACAAATACTAAGACCACTTCAACCTTTCAGACACTACTACAATCTAGAGGAAAGCTGTTATCAGGAGAAACCGTGATTATTGCTAGTGGCCATAGCATCCACTAGCTAAATACACAAGTAAAATTCCGCAGGCCAGTTGTACCAAAGTTGATCAGTCGATCAACTTGGTACATTCAACCTGCCCCATACATGGTTCGAATTTTGGCCAGGATTCAAACAAACAGTCTATGGCCGGCCGTAAAGTCTGCCTACCTACTAAAAATAATGCACTCCTTGTGGCGAATCTCTTAAAACAGTTGTTAGGCAGACCAAAATAAATACAGTAAAATACTCTAGTAGATCTATAGACACATATGAACACCTATGGATTTGTGAACAGGCCACGTAAGCTCTAGGCTGGGGTGCCCAAGATTTCAGGAGCCTCAGGCTGCCCAGGGCTCCCCACCACAACTTGATTCACTCACATTTTCCTTTCAATGCATGTTCTATACATTGACCACAGAAAGGGGGGGGGGGTGTTTGGCTGGATTTGAATTACACACAAAGGCCAAAGTGGCTAGATTACCTTAATTTACATATACATAATAACTTAAAGCTTGCAGCATGTGTACACTCTTAGAAGACAGGAAGAGATGCGTTTTCCTCCTAACAACTAAATTTAGATTTAGGAAGTAATGACTCAATAGAGCAGTCAGTCAGTTTTCGTATTTACCTTCAGTGATGGTACCAGCTCCACATGTTTCAGTTAATCCATAACCCTGACCAACTGGACAGCAGAAACAAATATTCATAAACCTCTGAGTCTGGGGGGACAAAGGAGCACCACCACACAGCATCATGCGGACATTCCCTCCTAATAACGCCTTTACTTTTTTGAACAGTATCCTGAAACGGAACAAATTATGTTGGTACAAAACAAAAAAAAAAAACGAACACATTGATATCCATTATTGCATAAATCCTAATCTGACATAGCTTTCTATGAAACACGTTTACTTTTTATAGTGTTCCTATTCAGGTACCATGGCCTGTATAGAGAACTGAATGTTTGTATGGCTAGTTATATGCTAGCAGAAAAATGCTTAGATCCCATGATGGGATTCCACGCTACATTATTTTGCTCTGAGTAATTTGAATGTTTGAGCATTGTGGTGTATTTGACGCAGTAAAAGTATGGGATGCGATCAGGTAGTAGGGAACTGTAAATTATATATTCCTCTATTGTGATGAAAGCAGGTAAAGTTTTTGTTTAAAGCTTCTAATTTCATTACAGTCTCATTTTAAAAACAAAGCTTTCCTTTTTAAATAAATCAGATAGTTTACTCATTTTACTAGACTAACACCCAACTGCATGAAACACACAAAACTGTGTGACAGGTTGAAGCTTTTTCCCCCCCCCCCCCCCCCTTTAATACATTTGTGAGATGGGCAGCATGTGCCTGTAAAAAAAAAAAAAATTAGGATGAATGGTACAGTGGTAGAACTCCAGAAATATAATTCCTACCCTGGGCATCCTATACTGTCACGATGGGGTTTATTTACTAAAGCTGGAGTGCATAAAATCAGGCAAAATCAGGCTGACTTCTGCATATAATCCAATCAGCTTCTAACCTCAGCTTGTTCAATTAAGCTTTGGTAATAAAAACTGGAAGCAGATTGTTTCCTACGCAGAAGTTAGACTGATTTTGCACTCTCCAGCTTTAGTAAATAAACCCATGTGACCTGGAGGTAAGCGATTAAGTATGGGATTCTCCTGCAAACCTCCTACCGATATACACCTCTTGAGAACCTTTAAAAGCAGTACCATCTGTACCAAGCTTGCTATAGTTTCTATTCCTCATTTAAGCATACCATGCACTGCAGAGCCAGTGATGGTATACTCAAGAATCTACTTCTACAGGATTATCAGGCCAAAAGGGAGATTTTCATTATCCCCCTATACAACCTGCTGCAGTTTTCACAGAGCAGTAGCCATAGTTAAGACTTGGGATAAAAGAGAAGCCACCTTGTTCTGTCAATGGCATAGGACACAAACGGTCACATACATGGCTTCCTGCCATTGCACCAGATGAAAATAATGCGGGAATTGACTGTACTGAATGAGACACCTGCATGTGTGACTGACCGCACTACTGGCTAGTTATACATTAAATGACTTTTACATACACGTTACATAACGGAGCATCGTATCCCTTCTTTATCTGCTCCAGCTTGTAATCATAACCCAGCTTGAACAGTGTTCTCTGGAAAACATTCATTTCTTGCACTTTGCTCATGACATTTTTGTAAATACGATCCATAATTTCCTATGAGAGAACAGTAACATATTACAGGAAGAACTGGGAATACATTAACAGTGTTCAATATACACACACTAAAAAAAACAACCTACAATAGACTCATTACCTTGGTAGTTTAGTATATATGAGAAAAATCAATCTGGAGTTGCATGCTGTGTAATTTATACATGTAAATACATTTCATATTCCTGATATGTGCCTGCTGTACCATGTACATGTATAGAAGAAAAAAAAAAGGAAGATCTGGTTTTCTATGTATTGCTTTCTTTGTATGAAATGCCTGGTGTTCCTGCCAGTCCCTCTGCTTTCCTGTTAAAAACTGACCAGACTGGCCACACAGCATTGTCAGTTTTCTGGCCGTGCTGAGAACTCAGCCTTCTCTTCTCCAATGATCAGACTACTGTTGACAGCCCACCCCCCATGAATAGCCATTCACTGGGTAATTGAGTGTGCTGTTGTCTGTTGTGTACCTTATCCAATGCAAACGATGCAGCAAAGGATCCTACATTGGTGACACATGAAATAAATTGAAAACAGGGATGAACTTACACCATTAAGGATCATAAGGAAGATAATTTCACACACCTGTGAGACATTGTTTCTCACAACCAGACCACACTATGGAAGACATTTCTTAAAATGGAACTTCAAAACTACCCAGGAAACACTTGATCCAAGAATGATAATTCCATTTGACACAAAAGGTAATGGACTAAAATGTGGACCTCGGTTTTCTAACCCTTACCCAACAGTTTTACTACCCTACTTTCACCTCTGGGATCATTACTCCACCTCCCAGTCTATAGGTCTCTCCCTGCCTCATCTCACTAACTATCTAGGTTTAGTTAGTGTGTGTTTGTTCTCGTTTTCCCTAGGATATTGTCTTACTTAATATTCTGCTGAAACTTTGTGTATTAGTATTGCATGAACCTTGAAGCGGGCACACCCCGAAAGCGGTTCTGAAAGTTTGGATGTTAATGCAAATAAAAATAAATAAAAAAAGACAGTACTTCAATATCAAGAGAAAACACTTAGATGTACTTACAGGCACAGCAGCCACTAGTGTGGGCTTCAGCACTGTACAATCGCCTTTGCTTCCTTTTTTTATTTTACTAGACTGTAAAGTTTAAAAAAAATAAATAAAAAGGGGAGAAGAAAAAAAAGGAAAACCAATACGTTAAAAAAATATATATTGTATAGTTTTAGTGAAATACAGAAGAAAATACAAGTCAGCATGTTAACCTTTAATCTGAACTGACAGATGCAGCCATTAAAAACTATAGCTGCTGACTTAACAGACACACTCCAGTCCAGGTATCCAGCGCCGTCCTCACCCAGGCCGTTTCTTCACCAGTCTTCGGGTCCACGGCTCCTGCATGTTAAATGAGGGAAGCCAGCTGTGACTCCATGCGACTTCACAGCCAGCTTCCCACTGCACATGTGAGAGCCGCTTGTGTAAAAAGGCTTTAGAACGGGGGTCAGCAACCTGTAGATCGCTATCTAACAGTAGATCTTGGACAGGTGTCTTGTAGATCATGGTCTGGGCTTGCTGACCTGCCATTCCAGGGCATCAAAGAGTGTGATACAGAGGGACTATTTGTAAAGTTGGAGCTATAGTAGGGAGCAAAAGCCGCTTAATGCCTCTTCTGTAGTGTTGGCTCCTGTCCCATGCGGAGTGATTCCAACTGCACTCCATCTCTTATCCCGGCTGGCAGTCTCCAAAATGGTGCCAGCAGCAGGAAAGAAGAGATCTTCAGGTCAGCGTGAAGCAATACACTGGGCATAATAGCAGCATTGTGTTGCTTTCTCACCACCTGCTTTAACCCCTTGGACCATGCAGTTGCGGGGCGCTTGCAGAGTGACCCCATTTATTTGCATTGGTTACGATTTGCAGGCGGTAGCACCAATCAAAAGCAACAGGAGGCTTTATTCCTGCTGCGGCATGTGTACACCAAAGGAGGTAGTGATTGGGGGTGGTAAAACCACAATCGCCACATGATTTTACCACCACCACCCCCCCAACTTTACATGTGAACGAGCACTAAGGGTGCCGCTGCCTAATGCAACTAAGCCCTCATTCACAAGTGACTGCAGCACAGTACTACAGCAATTAGAGGTTTAAATAAGGTGTGAGGAGGAGACACTGGGTGACACTGCGCCCGGTGATCTTTGACTTCACCCCTGTTGTTCAGGTAGATCTCCACCTCTCTAAGGTTGCCTACCCCGGCTTTAAAATGAATGCAGTATGCTTTGGAGGTGCTTCTGAGATATTTAGACTCACATCTGCGTTGCTTTGAAGCATTTGCTTTCAAGGAGTTGCTCCAAGCTACTTCTGAGCAGCTATAGCATTCAGTTTGGCTCATATAGTGAAGAAATTCAGTTTAAATCACCATGTGCGGGGGGCGTGGCCTGGAGCTCAATGCAGTGAGACGTGTTTAGTGTGAGCTCCGCACTCATTTCATCCTAAATAGAAATCCTGCTGGAAGGACGATATATCCCGGACACCCCCAGAGAGCTGAGGACTTGGGAAAGATGTCGCCACCAAAATCCGCCAAAGAAGCGGCCAGTAAACTGGCTAAATACCGGCTACAAGACAAAGACGCCCAGGCCGAAGATGGCGCCGGAGCCGCACCGGACACTGACCTCGCGGCCTCCGAAGCCAGAGTACTGGAAGCCATAGCACTCTGCCAAAGCACCCTCACCACGAAAATAGACGAGGTCAAAATTGACGTCTCATTGATCCGACAGGACCTGTCCACACTGAGAGACCGAGTTGGCGAAGTGGAGGACCGAATTAACAATATGGAAGACGCCGTACATCCCCTGCAGCACACCGCCGAACAGCTACAGCGACAAGTACAACAACTAGAGGCTAAGCAGGACGATATGGAGAATCGCCTCCGCCGTTGTAACCTTCGGTTTATCGGCATTCCGGAAAAAGCGGAGGGCACAGACCCGTCCGGCTTCCTTGAAAACCTTTTAATTACCACCTACGGCCGGGAGGCCTTTTCGGTGATGTTCGCGGTGGAGAGGGCACACCGCATACCTGCCAAACCTCCCCCCCAAGGCGCCCCACCGCGCACCTTCATCGCAAAATTCCTGAACTTTAAAGACCGGGACAAGATCCTCCGCCTAGCACGAGAACGAGGAAATATGCAATTCTCCAACACGCATATCTCGGCCTTCCCCGACTTTTCCAACGAGGTCCAGAAACAAAGAGCGCGCTATCAAGACGTCAAGCGAAGACTCCGAGTGGCCCACCTGAAATACTCCATGCTGTATCCAGCCCGACTCCGTGTGGAGGAAGATGGCCGCACACACTTCTTTGACGACCCAGCTGCAGCAGCCGCATGGCTGGACCACAGACCGAACCCGGCCTAGTGCTACAACTCCGAGGAGCCCTGTTCACCAGACTCCAGATCCAAGGTACTTTGTATCCCTGCCCCCCACCTATATCCCTCCGGTATACCTTGCCCGCCAGTCCTCCCCCACCATGCGGATGGCTCCCCCTAACACCTTGGTTCAGATAATCCGCTGCTATGTCCCCGCCTCACCCCCACTCCATAGCAGGCCTCCCTACCCGCGGTGAGAGAGAAACGGAGACTGCCTATGTGCCGGCTTCCACTTCCCCTTTTGCGGGGGGAGACCGAGATTTCTGTGGGATGGAGGATGGACATGGCGGGATATGGGGGACTGGGCACGACAGGTCCTTTATAAATGTCCGGGACTGGATCCACGAGTTTTTCCCCCCCCTTCACGACATTAGTGCGGTAAGCCCGCCATATGCTCACAAACTGATCTTTGCATGCTCTGTAATGTGAATTCCGCCTCATGGGATGTTGTTTTGCCCGGCGACCTGGTGTTGGTTGAGACCCCACACTGCCCCCTGTCACTACTTGAACACGTATTTAAGGAACAGGACTCGACCGGCCTGCATTTTTGCAGACGGGGGCCGGGCACCTCTCCCCCATTTTTATGTTCAGTTCTGGTTAGGGGTTTTATGCTCACGTTCAGCCGTTTGGACGTCGAGCTGGGTATGGGAAGGCATCCCGAGGGGGACCGTTCTGTCTCGGGTGCCTCAATGATAAACTGTGATTGGTATACCGAACATGTAAGTGAGACGTTTATGTTTTATGTCAATATGTATATGGGTTATACAAGTAACATGAGTGACAGTATGCCTCAGATGGTATATAGCTGTTTGTTAGTGCCTGCCTTGTTGGTCCACACCCGCGGAGATCCGCCGCACATTTGTCTCACGCGCCCACCATGACGTCATGTAAGTTACTCACTTGGAATGTTCGTGGGCTGCGGGACAAAGTTAAACGCACAGCCGTATTAAAAATACTTAAATCCCAGCGAGCACATATAACGGCTCTAGTCGAGACACATATAACTGGGCAAATGCAGATGGCGCTGCGACGCCCCTGGGTGGGATGGAGCTACCACTCCACCCACACTCAATATTCCAGAGGCGTTACGGTTTTGATTAGCAAGGCGGTCCCCTTTGAACTTATCACGCTCCGCACTGACCAACAGGGCAGGTACGTTTTTATACTGGGGGCTATCCGCGGATTTCAAATTATGATACTTGCATGTTATATCCCCCCCCCATACCGCTCGGATGTGATACAGGAGGGACTTGCCTTCATGACACAATACCCATCGGTCCCGGCGGTGTGGATGGGGGACTTCAATAATGTGATGGACCCTGTGTTAGACAGATGTTCTAGAAGCGTAGCTCCAGCAACCCCCGGCCCCACCAAATTTGCCCGCCTCATGAATGAGTTTTTCTTGTGTGACACATGGAGACACAGATATCCTTCACATCGGGCCTACTCTTGTTTCTCATCCACACACAATACAATGTCTAGAATAGACTTCATCTTTGTCTCCCCGGGACTTCTCCCGAAGATGACCGAGGCGTCCTTTGGGAGCCGAGCTCTTTCTGACCATGCCCCATACTGGATATGCCTAGCCCTACACGCAGAAGCCCCTGAGCATAGGTGGAGACTAAACCCTTACTGGCTCACATTGCTGGGAGAACAGGTGGACATCCCTCGGGAGTTCCGCTTCTTCTTCCAACACAACATAGGATCGGCACCCGTGAACTCGATCTGGGATGCCTTCAAGTTACATGCTAAAATGATAATATCCAATCGTATAAATAGACACAAAATAAACTCTAAAATCACCCTACAACAGGCCTCTGAGAAATTATCCACACTGGAGACCAGATTTGTGGCTGACCCCTCCACCTCGCATAGTAACGAGCTTAAAATACACGCCCGCATGGTGACCCAACTCCACCTAGACCAAGCCAAACGACACCTCTTCTTTGCGCGCCAACGCATTTTTGAACAGGGCGAAACGGCGGGCAAACTGCTAGCATACCTAGTGCATATGGACAATACCCCCCCAGTGGTGGTCTCCCTGATAGGCCCCAATAACACACCCATAACTGCCCCCCAGGAAGTGGCGGAGGAGTTCAGACGATTTTATTCGAAATTATACACCTCCCAAGCTTCCCAGACACCCCAACAAACCTCCACACTCCTGCAGAATATCACCCTCCCACAGCTCAAACACGACCAGGTCAGGATGCTCGAGGCCCCTATCTCTACGGACGACATCACCACCGCAATATCCCAGATGGCCAAGTCTAAGGCCCCCGGGACGGACGGCCTCCCTGTAGAGTTCTACGCGACCTATGCCGAAATACTGACAGACAAATTATGCGCACTCTACAACTCCATCTTTAAGACTGAGACTCTTCCCGTATCAATGCAAGAGGCGTTGATAATAGTTATCCCCAAACCGGGGAAGGATCCCCGCTCCCCCGAGTCGTACCGACCGATATCGTTGTTACAAGTTGACATCAAGATCCTGGCCAAAATACTCTCCTCCAGACTGAATCAGGTGATTCTATCCCTGATCCATCCGGACCAAACGGGGTTCATGCCTGGAAAAAACACAGCAATGAACATCAGGAGACTATTTATGAATATACAAACGACCCATGACGAGGTCGGAGCAAGGGCAGTGGTGGCATTGGATGCGGCCAAGGCATTCGACTCGGTGGAGTGGGGATTCCTTTGGGAGTGCCTGAAAGGCTTCGGCTTTGGCCCTAACTTTATTAAATGGACCAAAATACTATATCAAACCCCTAGGGCCAAGGTGATGGTAAACGGATGCATCTCCAAATCGTTCCCCCTGGAACGGGGCACTCGCCAGGGCTGTCCTTTGTCCCCCCTCCTCTATGCATTGGTGGTCGAACCTCTTGCCATCTCCATCAGGGCCAATGCACTGATTAAGGGACTAAAAGTGGGGGGTTTTGAGGAAAAACTAGGACTCTATGCAGATGACATGGTATTATACCTGTCGGAAACTGGCACGTCCCTCCCAGAAGCCCTATCCACCATAACACACATGGGGAAACATTCCGGCCTCACCATAAATTGGTCTAAGTCCCAAATTCTCCCCCTTGATCACTTCCCCCTTCCATTAACGAATCCCCCACTGCCCCTGCCTTGGGTCTCCGCTATTAAATACCTGGGTGTTCTAGTGACTAGAGATCTCAGGGACTACATGTCACTTAATGTCACCCCACTGATCCAACTAATTAAAA
Source organism: Glandirana rugosa (assembly GCA_018402905.1). NCBI lineage: Eukaryota > Metazoa > Chordata > Amphibia > Anura > Ranidae > Glandirana > Glandirana rugosa. Next base: position 787,525 of record BLSH010365566.1, read on the forward strand.
ACAAAACACAGTCCTGGGCCAAACTTCCCCTTGGGGTCTACGGTCGCATAAATATCATTAAAATGATTTTACTACCTAAAATGCTGTATTTACTATGGCATGCTCCCCTTCCCATTCCACACAAATTTTTTAAAAAAATTGATTCTATACTAAACTCCTTCGTATGGGGACGGGACAGACGCAAATTGACTTGGGTTACCCTAAAGAATCCAGCAGACCAGGGTGGTGCAGCAATGCCAGACTTCCAAGATTACTACTTGGCGGCCCAAATCTCACATTTTTACCACTACACGAAAACAGAACAGCCTCGGTTCTGCTCCCTACTCATTGGTAAACCGGACGACCTAGCACACTCACCCATACAGGTTGTATCCCGGGACGTGATACATAGATCTCCATGCATACCCATGCGAGATATGATGTCTCACTACCAATATGTATGGCGTACAGCCCTTCGAAAGCTGAGGGTCACCAGTTGGCACACCCACACACCCCTATGGCATAATCGGGACCTCCCTGAATTACTCCTGATCCCTGAACCTAAACCATGGATAGATCATGGCGTGGTGTATCTACATCAGGTACTCTCCCCCACAGGGATTAAAACATTTCAGGAGTTAAAGGAGGAATTTTTACTCCCCAACCATCTTCTGTTCCGATACCTTCAACTTAGACATGCCCTACAAACCCAAACGGTGAACGGGCTCACGTCACTTCCTAAAATCCCCTTTATACAAACCGTACTAGGAAACGACCCCTCACACCTGACATCCAATATCTACGTGCATCTGCGTCTCCATGTGTCATCTGAGATAGCTGCTGTCACAAAAACCAAATGGGAGGCAGACCTCGGGGAGGTCACCGATGAGGATTGGGAAGACATCCTAGATGGTGTGAAAATGGTCTCCCCTAGGCTGCCGGATAGACTGTCACAGCTGTACATCCTACACCGCTCATATCTCACCCCAAGTAGGATAGCTAAATTCCACCCCTCCACAAGTCCTTTGTGTCCCATGTGCCGGAGAACCTCGGGCACCTTTTATCATCTTATCTGGGCCTGCTCCGCTATTCAAACGTTCTGGTTGCAGGTAATACGCTTTCTACATGATGACATGGGATCCCCAGCCACCTTAGACCCCAAACTGTGTCTGCTTGGACTTCTCCCCACAGAAGACTTGAATAGACACAAGGCAGTATTTACCCGTGAGTCCCTATATACAGCTCGCAAGGTGATAGCTAAAAAATGGATGAGGCCCAATCCCCCCACGTTGCAGGATTGGATCCGGGAAATCAACATAACCTTACCATATAAAAAGCTGATATATGACCACCGTGGCTGCCCAGCTAAATATACCAAAATATGGGGTGACTGGTTGAATAATGCCAATACATGTGCAATATAGTTTGTTACACTATCCATAGCTAGAGGCTCACCAGTCATGATAACGAGGGAAACGGCTCTTCTAGTAACGTAGTTAATAGGCCATGATTCTGGCAGCCGGAGAGAGGTGTTCGGGAGGACAGGTGGGGTGTCTCGACCCACATTGTTATAACCTAGAGACATGTTGGGCAGTAAACTCAAGAGAGACCCCTCTTTTATATTTTCCTATGTATGATAATTCAAACGTCTGTATTTGTATATCCTACGATTTGTGTACTCATGATGCTGTTCTGATGTATACCATGTACAAATCCTTGAATAAACTTGGTTTTTTGATTTAAAAAAAAAAAATCACCATGTGCTTGATATATGTATTCCATATTTCATTAGCTGGGAAGAATTTCAACACCACGCTGTATTTACACCAGTTTAATTTTGTTAGCCCCTGGAAGATTCTGCCAGCCTTTTCCCCTTGTCATGAGAACCTTTGTGTAGGAACTGTGCTTACCTCAGACTTAATCATACAAGGCTGGGTTCACACTGGTGTGATGTTTTAAATTGCATGTGATTTGCACCACACTGCTGTGCAAATCACATGCGATGTCTGTGCAATGCGAATTCAGACATACGGATTGTATGGCTGAATTTGCATCGCATTCACAGAGCCCCTTTTTTGGTCCGCACTGGAATCGAATCGCATTGGTGTTTACACCCATGCAAAACGATTCCTGCACCATTAGACAGTTTGCACTGCGATATGCAAGCCAATCTGGAGGGGTCATTAACTTTCTATTGAAACCCGCAGCGGTTCGCATAGAGTAGTGTAAACTGTCAAGAGTCCTATGCACTGAAATCATGCTGGTTTCCGTATCGCACCAGTGTGAAACCAGCCTGAACGCTAAATTATTCACATAGCGGAAACCTTTACAAGCTGAGTTCTATAAAGCAACCCCCTTGTATTGATTCAGTCGTCTCAATCCCTTCCTGCTGAATACCCCCTTTCAAAGTCATAGGAGGCAGGTCAGAGTTGTCAAATACAGCAGTATCAATAGCATTGCGAGAGGATGTCAGAAGAGGATGTTGGGGAGACTTCACAACAGACTTTAATATCAAAGTATAAAAAGAGGATACTTTAAAAATTCCAGTAAAACCAATGCAATGTGGAAATCTTGCACTTAATTACTAAAGTCAATTTTTTTTTTTTTATCAAAATAACAAACATGTTATACTTACCTGCTCTGTGCCGTGGTATTGCACAGAGGGGCCCAGATCCTCCTTTTCTGGAGTCCTGGCGGTGATCTTGGCTCCTCCTCTTATTTCGGGGGACCACCATAGCTAGCTGCTGGCTATGGGGAGAGAGTAGTCCCCTTGCTCTCGACCTTAGACTTACAAAGCTTAAGCTTGCCCCCCATTTCCTCCTCACTGCATCTGATTGACAGCAGCAAGAGCCAATGGTTCCTGCTGCTGCTGAAATGCTGTGTGAAGAGGAAAAGAGGAAAGATGTAGCCGTGCACAGCACTGATCTCTTCTCTCCTCTCTTCCCCTTCACACAATATAGTCCAGCTGGTTGCCGCTTTTTGCACACTGTAAACCATAAATGGACTGCTAATCTAGAGAAAAAAAAATAATCTAGCCTTGCCTACTCTCTGCCAGGAACTAAATTGGTCTTCAAAGACTTTAAAAAAGTCCTAATGACTTGAAATGCTATAAAGAACTGGTACTATACTATCAGTCAGTCCTACGTCAGGCATAAAGAAATTTTAATCATATGCAGCAGATCTAGTATTTTAATCCTAATGAATTATCTGGTGAGATAAAGTGAGATATCAGGGAGGCACCATGGCTCTCCAAAAGGTTTAGAATGAATCAGGTAAGACTCGGACTGTTCGAAAAGCACACAAGAACAGCACGGGATAAGGCAAGGAAGAGAAGACCAGTCTGTTCTACAAGTACCGCATTATGAATTAATGGCCTCTGCATAAAATGTGTTGACATTTGTTAGTGGTCTTCGACATTTCACAAGTGTTTATCACCCGACTGTCTATAGCTGAAACACTAGCTGCTCTTACATACTTTTTATAGAAATGATATGCAGCCTAAACATTACATCAGCACATAGGACGGGAACGTGTAGACTGGCTTAACAAAAGGCTTTTCCCTTCCTGTAACCCTGCATTGTAGAAAAAAATACATTTGCGTTTATCACCAAATTTAAAAGAAAGTCTTTCAAACACAAGTAAAAAATGACTCCCACGATCACTTTTAAAGCGGTTGTAAACTGCTGCACGTTTTTTTCCCCTTACTTGCAAGGCAAAGGCATAATGTGCTAGTATGCATCGCATACCAACACATTAAGTAAAACTTACCTCAAAAGGAAGCCTTCCAGAGATGCGATTGCTGGAGACCGCTTCCATCTTCATGGACTCCGGCTCTGTGACTGGCAGGAGCCGTGAAGATGTCACTCCTGTGCATGCGCGCAGGAACCACCATTCACGGCACAAGACTCTGAAGAAAAGGGCAGCCGTTCCTTCAGAGCGCATGCACAAGTGATTTAACTGGCTGCATGTACAGTAAATATCTCCTAAACTGTGCACGGTCAGAGATATTTACACTATCTATAGGCAAACCTTATAGGCTTACCTATAGGAAAAATTTAAAGATGAAAGTTTACGTCCTCTTTAAAGCGAGAGAATATTTTGTGGTAACCTGCAGTCATTTAAAGAAAGGCATAAACTCAATTCAAAAAAGCTTTAAACTTGGAAGAAAAAATAAAAAAAATAAAGGGACAGGCAGGCTCTTTATTGGAGGAGAAATATTCATTGGCTCTTCTGCAATAAAATAAAGTTACTAGACGGTTCGCAGTCTTCTGCAGAATGTACATTGAGCAGCTCAGTTTAAATTTCTGACACAGTGCCCATGTACAAGGATGAATGACTTCTTCATGGGAGTGATGTCATCCTGCATCAGCCAATCATGATGGCTAAAGACTGACACCCGAAAGAAGCCCGAGAGAAGGTGTCAGCGAGGGACCTCATGAGTGTCAGACTGTTGGAGTAGAGAAGAGTAATCCTGACTTTAGTTACTCTTTGCATTCAGATAGCTAATAGAGTTCCTTAGTATGGTGTAATTTTTTTAATTTCACTGGACTTCCTTAAAAACTGTCACGAAGGATCCAAGTACTTAGAGAGCAATGGCAGATAGTATATTGTGTATGACTGAAACTATCCCCATAAGATTGGAAAGGAAGTTGGGGTATGATGAAGCCTGTAGGCATCTAGTTTTGCTTACCACTATAGATCTAGGTTACGAAACCATGGCCACCCAACAGACAAGAGCAGCTGAATGTACAGAAATGATTCCACCATTATATGATGCGCTCTAGGGTTGCACCAACACCGATACTGGAACCGGTATATGTGCCGATACTAAGCATTTGCACGAGTATTCGTGCAAATGCTCCGATACCTGAAACCGATAATTCCAGGCTCTGTTCTTTCAGACGTCAGCAGGATTCCCACACTGACAGCTGAAATGTAGAAATAAAAGCAGTCAATTATCGGTTAAAGAACGGGGCCGCAAAAAAAAACAAAAAAAAAAAAACGCATTGCTCAGCCACTGAAAACAGTGGCAGGGAAGGGGTCAAACTGTAGGGGACGATCAAGGGGTTAAGTGTGTTCCCTCACTGTTCTGTGTGGGGGCTGGGTTGGCCAGGGCATGACAGATGTAACTGTTCTCAATTACAGAAAACAGTAGATCCCCTGACAGAATGGGGATCCGCCATGTTTACTTCGGTGGATCCCCGCTCTGCCTCTGTAGAAGGCGGGTCGCCAGCGGACAAACAGTGCGCCCGACCCATGGGCACAGTCACTGACTGTGCAGCGGCAGCTGGTCGGCAACTGGTTAAGTTAGTTAGTAACACCCTAACCAAAAAAAAAAAAAAATATATGACCCTGTCAGCAAGCTAGTTCAGCAAATACTAATTCTCATACAGCGAATGCAAATTCTTTTGCAGCGAATGCCAATTCTGATGCAGCTACTGCTCATTGCTTGTCCATGTATGCCAGCACACAGATGAGCTCAGGCTAATATCCAGTGTGCACTAACACATAGGTGCCTCCTGACCACCCTGTTGTCTTACCATGTATGACCCCGGGCTCACCTTGACTACATCCCTGACGGTGGCAGTCCCCTACTATCAAGCTACTGGCACTTGTGCTTCTTTGAGGCTTCTACCTCTGTCAACACATTCAGGGGTGCTCGGACCACAGCCGCAAGGGAAGCCCTCTTATCAACTCGGCCTCCAACCAAGGTATGTGACACACGAACCCCACAATTCCTAACCCTAACCTTAAGGCCCCTTTCACACCAGAAGCGATTTACAGTCGTTTTCTCGCTAAAAACAGGGCCTGTAAAGCGCCTCTAAAAACGGTCTACAAATGCACCCCAGTGTGAAAGCCTGAATGCTTTCACACTGGGGCAGTGCGCTTGCAGGACGGTAAAAAGTCCCCTGCAATCCACATCTTTTAGGCGGTGTGGGAGCGATGTATACACCGCTCCTCCATCATCCCTGCCCATTGAAATGAATGGGCAGCGCTCCTGAAGCAGCTTTACACCACTTTGGGAGCGCCACTAGCCAGCACTTTTAACCCCCTGTGGGGGGGTTAAAAGCGCACCGCTGACGCATGGATAGCGGCGACACAGCGCTGCTAAAACCGCCGCAAATTAGTGGGTGTATTATTGCTAATGCTTGGGCGGTACTGGTGTGAAAGTAGCCTAACATGAACACCTTACCCTAACGAAAAAAAAAAAATTTAAATAAAAACGAAGGGAAAAGCTGAAAAAACGTAATTACCTAGCAACAAATGATAGTTTTCTCTATTAGTTAATAAAACAACGCACACAAGTTGCACATAAAATGTTCCTAAAACTGTCCCAAAGAAAACTAAAAGGCCGCTGTAGTTTAGGAAACCATTATGGCCATGTTCACATATAGTGCAGTGATCTGCATTTTACCTCACTGGAAGAATGCAGACAATTGGATTTCTGTGTGTCCAGTTCACACTACAACCCAATCCAGAGGTGTGGTGCAACGGGCTAAGATAAAAAAACAGAGCTGCTGCCTTTTTTCACCACAGAGAGGAAGGGATTATATGTAACTGTACAGCAACGCGCTTAACTGATATGCAGTGAGATGAAGTGTCAGTTTATGCATTTGGGAAAAAAAAAAATGGGAGAAATGTGTGATGGGCCCTTCACCAGCAGAACCAGAACAAAACTGCCTGCACACTAAATCACGTCAGTTTAATGTGGTGGGCAATGTGAGCAGGCGCCTTGTCTTCTTTTGTATTTTTGTTTGATTACCACTAATACATAATATTGTTATACAAGACTATTTAAAGTGGAGTTCCACCCACATTTTTCACTCTTCACCATGCAGCATTAATGCGCATCCTAAAAATTGACATTTTATTATTTTTTTTCTGTTTACTTACCTGATTTATGCCTATATCTAATTTCACTTCCTCCTTTAGGGACCGCTGTGCCGTACGCCATTTCCAGCTTTGCATTGACTTCTGGGAGATCTTGACATGGCACGGCTCCCGCAACATCTAACATTGGCATCTATGGGAAATCTTGGTCAGCTGGACATGGCACTGCTCCAGTGCCATGTCAAACGGACCAAGATTTCCCATGGATGCCAATGTTAAAGGTTACTGGAACCGTGCCATGTAAAGCGGACCAAGATTGCACCGCACTGCACATGCATGCGATCGGCAGGTACATGCTGGGTAGCCAGCATGTACGGAATCCAGGAAGGAGGACACTGCGGTTTCAGATGCCCACACTGGAGATCTCTGCGCTGTGCAGGAACTTGTCAAAGTAAGAAAACAATGCTGCACAAATAGAAAACTGGGCATAGTTTACAGCATACTTTTCTTACATTGCACGAGGCATGAGCATTCTAGGGGTATTTTTATTTTAAGTTAAGGTTTAGTCTCTTCCTCCCAAAGTGCCAAGGCATTCGGTTATTCTGTGTCTAGCTTAAAGCTGTGTGTAGTCCAATAGAATTATCTGCGGCACAGTAGAGATTCAATATCCAGAAGGCTAGTCACACAAATAAACAGTTTCTGCTGGGTAAATCTGGCTTTGTGCCTTGATTCAGAGAGACATGCCAAAGTCTGGGTCAGTGTAGAACAATTATCCACTTTAGGACAAACTGCGCATTGTAAGAGTTCAAGAAAGTTTAGCCAACCTTTTCCCACATAAAGCGCTAGAGAAATAATGTAGAATAAACATTAAGATGTGTACACAATAAGAAACACAGCAGCTCAGACATTCATCTGAATCAAAAATCATGGCAGTCTGCAAACAACCTGCTTTCTGCATCCGCACAGATGCTTGCAATGATATAGAATAAGAGGCCCACTCAGATTGATGCATTCTGGCACTGCAAGGTGAAATGCATGCATCCTCTTGAATGGACACCCAGTTACACTGCGGACACACACTGCAGTGTACCACAATGCATTTATATGCTGCAGTATGCTAAAAATATGATTTTCTATATGTTAAGGTGTGCTGCCAGCCCATTTAAAGGAGAAGTCCAGCCAAAGCTTGTTTGGCTGGGCTTCTCCTATGGATCACAGGAGTACAATTCGTTTTGCGCTCCTGTGACCTGTTTTCAGCAGACAGCGGATTGAAGTCCGCTCTCTGCTGACATCATGGATGTCCATCTAAGCACCGCGTCATCCCGACCACGGAGTCTGGATCTGCCAGGTGCCTGAACTGACAGCCCGCTCAGCCTCTCAGTGAGCCACTGCGAGCCGGAGGTGGCTCACTCCGCCCCTCCACAGCCCAGCTCTCCAATGAGCATGGAGGGAGAAGAGCAGAGAGCTGTGACTGACATAGTCTGCAGCTCTCTGCTCACAGAGCTGTGAAAACTGAACCAAAGGTTCGTATAAATGGGGGGGGGGGGGGAGAGAAACCCTTACTTCGCTTTTATGAATGGGCTGCTTTAAAGTGGCAAGTCCTCACATATACCCAGTAAAGTGACTGGCCTCAGGTGATACACAAAGATGAAACAAATCATCCTACACAAGTTGTACCAGTCTATCTGCAGACTTCTCTTCTCTACGTCTGTTCAAAGTGCTCAATTAAAAAGCTTGTCTAAGAGCTCAGAAAAAAGGGGGCAGAGAGCTGAAGTGGAGGGAAGGGACACACCCTCTCCACACAGCACACAGGAACAGAGCTGAGGCCTTCAATTAGTTGGAGATCCCTCCCGTCACCATTTTTCTCTTGGTGTCAGGAAAACTTGTCAGAAGTAATTCAAGCTGATAGCAGAAGAATGAGGCCGCAGATAAAAGTGACACTTAGTGCTCTTAATTGAGACAAGTACACACTATAGAGTGATAGCTTTTGTTCATATTTCATGTCTGAGGTTTACAAACACTTTAATGTAGGACACCTTAACACACAAAAATGCACTGCATTAGCAAGAGGCATCATTTGGTGGTACAAGGACTTCAGCAAACACCCTATACAATTATTTCCCAAATCAGAACACGTGGACTAATTAAACGAACACCTTCACAGCACACTTGCCCGCAGAGAATCATTACAGCTAAATTCTCTAGTAATTGCATTATCCGCCCAACCTGCCTTTCTCTAGTGTTCGATTTCAAAGCAGACTAAGGTGGAGCAATAACATGTGAACCAATTATGAAAATCACTGTTTAAAAGAAAAAAAACACACAAGACTGAACTTGTACCAGAAAACTCTCCCTACATCTGCTTTGCCAATAGAAACACTGACATTAAAGCAGAACTTCACTCTCAATCAGCATTGACTATCTGTGATCCTTATTCTGCTGACATTATAATGTAAATAGATAGGAAAGTACATCATATTTGCTTGTTTGAAACTTTTTTTTTTTTTTTAACATTTCTTCAGTTACTTTCCGGTTTCCAGGCCTAGGCAAATATTATATCCCAGGAGTCTGCCCTAACTCAAGATGGCCACAGCCAGAAATGTTAGGGAGTGTTTTTCAAAGTAATTGGTTGAACAAAATAAAGCATGGAGACATAGAAGGATGGGTGAATTTGCTTTAAATATTAAAAAATGAATTAAATAGTATTTTTGGTTTGTTGTGGTTGGATGCAGTGTAGCTCCACATTTAAAAACATTCACAAGTCCGGCAATAAATCTATATGCAAGAAATGAGTGCATTTGTTTGCTTTTTACCTCAGTAGAAATTGCCACTCTGTAGAAATAATTTAACCATCATAAAGTGATACTAAAGCCTCAAGTTTTTTTCACCTATATCGGTTACTAAATAGCATTACATGAGAAGTCTAAACTTTTGTATCATTTTTGCTTCCAAGTTGTTTTATTCAGGCTCCGTTCTTCCCAATTCCAGTTGTCCTGTTTGCTGGGTGACCCGTGTATTGCCGATCTCATAGTGTCAAAGCGCATGAGAGGTAGAGCTACAGCGTCCTCCGTGCCCGGGGACACAGTGAGAGCGGGCGCAGCCAGCGTTCCTACGCAGGGCTGTAGTCAAATAGGTGTGAGCACGCACGGGTGGCACTATGAGATCGGCAATACATGGGTCACCCAGCAAACAGGACAACCGGAAATGGGAAAAATGGAGCCTGAATAAAACAACTTAGAAGCGAAAATGACACAAAAAGGTCTTCTCATGTAATGCTATTATTTAGTAACAGGTATAGGCGAAAAAAATGTGAGGGTTTAGTATCCCTTTAAGTCAATCCATGGTGAATGGTGGTGCCACAGACAAGGTCTGTGTATTAACATGCCCCCTCACATATCTTTTGGTCGCAATGCCACTCGTCATAGCTGCCGCCCAGGAATAGAACCGCGTCTATTACAGATATTGGCTGCTCAGAGATTAGTGTTATGCATGCTTTATCAGGTATTCTGAATCCCGAAATCCAGGATAGGCTCACTACTTGCATTGTAATTTTAACTACCCTTTTTCTTTCTTTTTTTTTTCTTTAACATATTAACCCTTCCTGCTGTATTTTTATTTTATATTATGGAGAATGCAATAGAGGGTGTCAGAGCGGGAATAGAAGGAAAGAGCAGCCAAAACCCCCCGATGGACAGGAACAAACTCAAAATTACAAGGAGATGTGGTCATTGGACTATCAAAGACATGCAAAAAGGCAAGGGGCTAGGCTCTACTAGGTGGTAAAATATCACATTTTGATGAACTGATCCTTCCATGTGCCTAAAGGACAAATTAATTTTATAATAGAAGCACAATCCAAGCGTATATAACAATTGTGCACATCTAGAAGATCGATACCACAAGACAAGAAATTAAAGTGAACCCGAACAGCCGAAATATAAGAGCTACCGTTGCAGATTTGCGGTTAACATGGACAATTCAGGTCTCATAAAAGCCAGACTACCAAATGGTGAAATATTTTTCAGCACATCATCTAGTATTTCTATAAGAATAAATTACCATCTTCCCCTTTTCATCCACCTTTAATCTGAAGTAGCTAATAGGAAAGGCTGCATAGCATTATTATTATTATTATTATAAAGTTCAAATATCTATATAGGAATGAGTTCTTCTACATTTTATAAACATATGATTATTACTAACACTTTCAGAAATTGCATGTTCATTTTATTGTTATTGGTCCTGTGTGTCATTTCTGTTATGAACCAAAACCGATATCTCAGCAGCAGTGCAATCTTACCTGGTCTGACAGCGTTAGTGGAGAGGAATAGCCAATCCTGCACCCATAAGTTACGCAGGATATCTCTGCAGTCATCTCCAGAACATGCGCCAAAGGCAAGTATCCAATGTAGGTGTCTTTTGGCCTATGGAAAAAAAACATGAGTGTTTGTTATGAATATCTATTTTTTTCTATTTTTAGGGCACTTGCACACGTTGCTGAAGCTTGATCATCAGTATTAATGACCAAAATTTCATGCGTTTATTTTCCACGTATTTGCACTTACAGGCATAAAATAAATTCTAGCTCCCAAAATAAAATTTTAACCTCTTCAAATTGTCATTTATCGAGTATGTAAAATACTGACCAGCAACTCCGATTTCTGAACATTTTTATTTCAAATTCTTCTACACGTAGCACATGTTTACACATGTGTACAAGCACATTGAAAACAATGAACTGTAATTTAGAGAAGTTTAAAAGGTCTTTATGCCTAAAAACACAGGCATTATAGCCTCCAAAAATCCCACATTAAAAGAATAAAAAATTTAGAGAAAACAAAGTTAAAAATGATCTCCAGGTTTCCTGTCACTTTGGACCACGCTGGTCCAAGTGAACCATTTCCAGTCCTACAGTACAGTGCTGGCTTACTGCAGTGAGAAACTTCTCATCTAACACCTGGAACAAAACTAAGTCTCTCACAGCCACAAGCTAGCACTATGTACTGTATGTAGCTAAAGCTACATACAGTGCTTAGCACCAATGCAGCACTTAGACTCCTTTCACACCAGGGCCGCCCGAGCGTTAAGGGTAACACAACGCTATTGTGCTGCGCTTTACCGCTATTTGGGCGGCAGAGGTGCGCTTTTAAACCCCCCCAAGGGGTTAAACATGTCGGCTAGCAGCCCTCCCAAAGCAGTTTTCAGCCCCTTCGAAAGCACTGCCATTCATTCATTTTAATGGGCAGGGGCAGTGGAGGAGCGGTGAATACACCGCCGCAAAGATGCAGCTTGCAGGACTTTCTTTCCTGTCCAGCAAGCACAACGCCCCAGTGTGAAAGCACTCGGACTTGCACACTGGGGTGGATGGGGAAATAGTTTTTCAGGCGCTTTACAGGCACAATTTTTAGCGCAAAAGCACCTGAAAAAACGTTCTGGTGCGAAAGGGGTTTTAGTGAAGGAAATAGTTTGGACCAGCTTGTTCCAAACAAACCATTTAAAGCGACAGGAAACATGGAGATCAGCTTCAAGTCTGTTCTTTTAGAGAGCAGGAAATGGATTTTCCTTTACAGGAAGAAAAAAGGCAAAGGGGAGGTATTTTACTCTATGCATTTTAATGCATTTAACTCGAGAAACAAAAACCGCTGCATATTTCTACAACAGTCATGAAATATACGACTGAGAAAAATCCAATTTGTCTATGATTTTTGTACATCAATGTGTAATGAAATGCTCAGCGGTATTCTACAACAGCAATGCAGATCCATCTTACATCATAGTATGCTGCATACAGAATACGGATGTCTCATGTTTTCAAATACAAATTTTGTTTTTTGAGGAAAAGTAATTGAGTAAACACATTGCACAAGTCACAAAAGTAGAGCATTGTGGAGAAAGCCTAAACAGAACGCACACATTGCAGGCAATAAGCGTCAGCTCTACTTGAAACTTGTTGAAAGCCTACTAGCAGCTTACTTAAAGTGATAACCAGCACTCTCATTATCCAGGTTTAATCCAAACAGGGTTATTTAAAGGCTTTAAGAAAGCTGCCTGAAGCTTGGTGAAAGCTTTGGTGTGCATGTTGCTCTGATGCAAGAAAAAAAACCAAACACACATTGGTACAAGATCTATGGATTAAAAACGCAAATTGCACTGTCAGTGGTGGCTATTTACCCAAGGCCAGGTATCCGTTCACACTGCCCAGCCATGCCAGCTATTAGGTTGCTGTGAATCATCATTACTCCTTTGGGTTTGCCAGTAGAGCCACTTGTATACATGACAACAGCAAGGTCTGTAGGAAGAGGTTTGCTTGGAGGGTTGTTCACTGTGGATGAAAAAATGTCAATCAACTGCTAGGAAGACTATATGCCATTACTATATATTAATTGCTGGAAGAATGCTTAGGGTCTTAACTGTTAGATGTGCAATCTACCATTTAAAATTAAAGCACAGAAGATGTAAAAGTAAACAGCTAGAGGTGATCACATTACCTGGTAAGGCCATCTTAGAGACTTCTATAAATGCACATGCTTATAAAATATACCCTTCTTTACTCTCCTCAGTGTATCCATCTACTTGTTATATTCATCATTTGGAACAACTTTTGGCATCTGGGTCACTTATAGGAGAGCCAAACTCTATACATGGTCTAAGGATTATGCTACAGAAACCACCCCCCTCTCAAAGGTTTATCTGCTCTGTGCAGTATGGCCCGGCCTGCACAGTATTTGCAGTGCAAATTTTATCGCTGCCTCTTCCTTTTAGTGTGCATGCTTGCCACGACCTTATTCAACAGGTAAGCCATACTCTTCTTCTAGCGGTCCAACAGAATACAACTTAACCACAGGAATGAATGGGGCCATGGCATGCATGCATGCATACAAACTAAGAGGATGCGTTTGCTGAAAAGGCTGTGAATCGCTGTAGAAAATATGTATTTGAGCTAGTGGGCTGCATTCTGCTGCTGTAACTCACAAATATAAACAAACAAACTCACAATTCTCAGGTTTGGCACCCATTTCTTCTACTGCTTCCATTTTATGGATCTGCAGGCCTGCTGGATATTCTGATAGTTCTATGGTTTTCTTGCCCACATAGATTATGTTTTTAATGTTTTTGATTTGTGACAGCGCACACTGGCAATAGAACAAGAAAAAAAAAAAGTTTGGTGAGAATGGTAAGGTGATGAGGGCATAGACAGAACATCATACAGTACATTAATACACACCTTGAGCTTTGTCTCCAGCAACTCAGCACTAGTAATGAGATGTGTGGCTCCAGATTCATTGAGGCCATACGTCACTGCATCTTCACCAAGTGTAGCATACAATGTAACCACTAAAATGGAACAGTAAATAAGGTCAAGTTGAACACTTTCTTGCAATCTACCAAAACCAAAGCTAAAATCTAATTTAGCCTGCGTTCACACCTGAGAAGAGTGTAAAGCTGGCTAAACAAAAGGGTGGAGGGCAGAATGGGGTGAGCTGACCTGGCTGGGAGAACAGTGATTATTGCTAGCGGCTTTAGCCTCTGGCAATAAAACTCGTGAAAGGTCCAACAGGCTGGCTGTACCAAAGTTGATCAATCCCTGCTCCCCACTGAACCGGCCAAGATTTGAACATTCTTTGGCTGGCTTAGGAGTGCATTACTGGTGTTTTTGAAGCATTTTTTTCGAGGCATTTTATAAGTGTTTTAGCAGTTTTATAGAAGAGGAGTTATTTAAGCACGAAAATTGCAAGTTTACAGGTGCACCCATTGAAGTATATGAACATGAAAACACCTGAATATGCTCAAAAAAAAGCTCATGTACTTTGAGTGTTGGGCAACTGAGCTAACAAGTGTGAACAGGGACAACTAGAAAGAATGGAGGCTTATACTAAGAATTCAGTACCAAGCTTTCCCTGTAGTTCTTGTAGACAAAGGTTAGAGATCAAAGCTGCAGGACCATTATAAAGCCATCATTCCACAGCAGTACTCCATTAATTGTTTATTCTACATTCCAAAACAAAACCATCAGGGCTACCGGACACCACCATGTGCCTAACCAAAAGAGAAGGTGAAATTCTAGAGGATTCTCTAACCACCCAGAGAAAAAAAAAAAAAAAAAAAAAAAAAAAAAAAAGACTGAGTAGTCATAGAGTCTGCACAAAGTTTTATACAGGCTTTTTCGTTTTTTGTTTTTTTTTTTGTCTGAGTATGTGTTTGTCCCAAGCATGTCTGAAGCTATTTACTGTTGACTGGCTCACTACCTCTACTGGAAGTTTATTCCAAGCATCAACTACCCTTTCAGTAAAATCATTTTAAGATTTTTTTGAATTGGAATCTTTTGAAGATAGTTTTGAATTTTTCTCCCGTTAATTCCAGTTGTCAGTAAGCACACAAAATTGAAGCAGTTCTGGGCAGAAGTGGTTTTTATTTAAACATATTAAAATTCTGAAAAGATCTCTGGAAGTAGAACATTTCACAAATGGCCATCCAAATCTTCCAAGAACACTAGTTTATTCTAATGGGGAATTACAGGACATAACAAGTAAAGGTTTGACAAGTATGCAGAGGCAAGAATAAAATGCTCTGTGTGTTCTACCAGTGGAAACAGATCTCTATAACCCATTCCTCAGCTACTTAAAGTCTACCTCCAACTCCATCCATTTTTTTTTTTTTTTTGGACACAATGGGAAAGGGTTAGGTCCTCAGCCAAGTTTTTATTACCAAGTCTCAAAAAAGATTTCCACTCCCTTTTTTGTTTTATAAGCTTGAAAAAACATTACCCCTAAATGTCAGCGTCAGCCACTAGCTGGTTAGAGAGGTTTTATTTCAAGTGGTGCCTAATTATGGAGCTTATTATTTATGCATTTAATCTCCCCTCCCCACACCCTATCTATATTCTATTTGTAATTATGCAGTGAAGGGCTGAAAGTAAAAAGCATTTAACAATTTGCTAACATCCCAAATGTTAAAGGAAGAGCAGGGAAGTTTATGTTTTTAGTGAATATTCAACTTTTCTCAGATTGCACAGATCACGTTTTCTTTCAAATAATTTTTTAAGAACATTTGAACATATTTGCTGTACTATAGTCAGATCACACATAGCAACTGTGGTGTGTGACCTTTGTTAAATGTCTGCAGTGAGCTAGCCGGCAGATCAAAAGAGAACAGATTCCCCCAGCTAAACAATTAAGGTGGATGAAGGAGTCCTCCTCACCGAGTTATTGTATTTAGACAGCAGAGCTTCTCCTCTGTAAAAATACACTGATCAGCGCTGCAGCCGATTGAACACAAATGTGCAAACCACTCCCTTCAAGAGGCATTGATCACTAGGTTGACTTCTCCAAACAGAGCACAGCCAATGATGGATCAAAATCCAGCCAGTCCCCGATGAACTGGATGAATTTTGATCCATCTATGGCCACTGTGACCATATTTTAAGAACTTCTGGTTTTGGATGGATGCATGGATCAGTCTGATTCACAACCATCAACAGTCCTTTATTGCGCAAAAATTAATAAAGTAATTCTTAAATACATAAAGTCCAGGATGTACAAATAATCACATTCACATCGGGTATAGCAGGGGTTAAAACAGCTGGCTTCAAACTGTCTAAGTGCAGCTCCTCAGCAGATAGAAGGAACATCTGTAGTGGCACAAAAGAACACTAAGTGCAGCATAACATACCCTCTATTGGTAGGACGACAAAAAAAAAAAAAAAAAAACGCATATGTAGTAGAAATGCAAAGCCCCAGTCAGGTAGTCTAAAGCAGTCATCTAATGGTGATCCTAGAGCAGGGATCTCCAAACTACAGCCCTCCAGATGTTGTGGAATTGCACGTCCAATGAGGCATTGTAAAACTGACATTTAAAGACATGACTAGGCATGATGGAAATTGTAGTTCCTGAACAACTGGAGGGCCATAAATTTGGAGACCCTGTTATAGAGGGTGCATCACAGTCCAGTCCAAAGGTTGGGTGTATCCTCCAGCTCAGATACCTACAAGCTAGAAATTCGGTCTGACAGCATGGGACAGACCCAGTGATGTTAGATGCCAGTGGGCGTGAGGATGGCATGGCCGTGCATTTTGAGGCGTTAACATCTTTTTTTCCAAACCTCTGGCACTTTGCATTTCTGCTATATGAGTGGTTGTCTTTTTACCAATAAAAGTTATATTATACTGCAATTAGATTGCGCCCTCTGGTGTTTTTATGATTCACAACCATAGAATGGGAAAACTTGGAACAAATGTCTTTTCGGCTACTTGCAAAATGAAATTAAGCCCAGCTTAATAAAAAGGAAAAAGGAATTTTTTGTATAACTTACCGTAAAATCCTTTTCTCTGAGTTCACTGACAGACGCAGCCTTCTTATGACACATGGGGTTATGCTTATCCTACTAGGAGTAGACTAGGCAAAACAAACAAAAAGCATAGGTTGGCCCCTCCCAGGGGGCCGTCCTCACCTTCGCATATAATCTCCCTGCTCTGTACAGCACATCAGTTTGTAACAAGCCGTACAAAACCAACGCAGAGGGGTGGGTGCTGCGTCTGTCAATGAACTCAGAGAAAAGGATTTTACGGTAAGTTATACAAAAAATCCCTTTTTCTCTTCCGTTCACTGACAGACACAGCCTTCTTATGACACATGGGGACGTCCCAAAGCTGTGCCAATCAAGAGGGGTGGGCAAAACCATAACAACTGTACCCAACAGAAAAATGCCCTCTCAGGCGGCGCGAATCGCGCCTATACTGCCGCTTGTAATACTTTGCGGACAAAAGCAGCATCCGAGGATGCCGAAACATCAAGTTTGTAAAACTCAGTAAACGTGTGCACTGAGGCCCAAGTAGATGCCTTGCACACCTGAGACACCAAGGCTTGGTGTCTAAACGCCCAGGAAGTACTAACTGCCCTGGTGGAATGCGCCGTGACCGGAAACGGGGGAACCTTGCCCCGAATCTCATATGCATGAGTCACGGTCTTCCGTATCCAACCTGATACGGTAGCTGACGAGGCCGCCATGCCTTTGCGCGACCCTTCCGTCAGCAAAAATAAAGAATCAGACTTCTGAAAAGAAGCTGTAGAACTTAAATACACCCGCAAAGCCCTCAACACATCCAAAGAATGCAGCTCAACTTCTTTGGGATGTGACGGGTGCGGGCACAATGAGGGAAGAACAATATCCTCATTTAAATGAAAAGAAGAGACTACCTTCGGCAGAAACAAAGGGGAAGGTCGCAAAACTGCCTTGTCCTTATGGAGGACCAAGTAAGGTGACTTGCAGGATAATGCTGCTAACTCCGACACCCGCCTGGCGGATGTGATAGCCACCAGAAAGGCCACCTTCTGCGACAACTGTAAGGGAATGTCCCTAATCCTTTCATATGGCGGCTTCTGCAACACAGAAAGCACCAAATTCAAATCCTACGGGGCCAAAGGCGACCGTATCCGAGGAGCCGCATGACTTACTCCCTGTACAAATGTACGGATCAATGAATGAGACGCCAAGGGCCGTTGAAAAAGAACCGCCAGGGCCGAAATCTGCCCCTTAAGCGTACTTAACGCCAGGTTCTTGTCCAGTCCTTGCTGCAGAACTGACAGTACTCTGGCCACTCTATAAGAGCAGGGGTTCCAACCCCCTGCCTCGCACCAGGTAATAGGCCTTCCAGGTCCTATGATAAATCTTACATGAGGAACACTTACGTGCTTTAATCATAGTAGGGATTACGGAGTCAGACACCCCTATCCCTCAATACCTGGGATTCAATAGCCAAGCCGTCAAAGCCAGTGAGGGTAAAGCATGGTGCCAGATGGGCCCCTAAGACAGTAGGTCCCCGCGAAGTAGAAGATGCCACGGAACCTCTGCCACCATCCGCACTACGTCGGTGTACCAAGGACGCCGGGGCCAATCCGGTGCTACCAGGATTGTCGGGATTCCCCCCGCCTCTACCCCGCGCACAACCCGCGGAAGAGCCTTTAGAGGAGGAAAAATGTACAGCAGTCGATACTGACCCCGAGGCCTGCGAAGCACTGCCCCCCGAAGGATCAGAGCCGCCTCCACGGCTGTTGCTGTGCTTCTTGTTCCGCCCTGATGGTTTACCTATGCCACCTCCGTGGCATAGGCCGACTGAACCAGAACAGGGCGGCCTCGCAGCCTTTCTGTCCAACGGGACAGGCAAAGCCTGATCACTCAGTACCGGTACCTATCTCGACCAATTGAGGAAAGCTTTTCCCCCCCTTTTAGGGCCGGAACCTGAACCCACCAAACCAAGGGTTCCCGGGACTGACGCTCCGACCTGATCGGCCTCTCCAGGGATAGGGGAGATTTGTCCCACCGTGACCAAATTGCCCCCCGCAGGAGCCGAGTGTGCCTCTGGGCGTAAGGTATCGCTTCGCAAGTTGACACCCTGAGTCCCAACACCCGTATACAGAACCGTAAGGAGAACCACTGGCGTGATCACAGGGTTTGCCCTGCCTGAAGCGGTAGAAGCTTGCTCGGTGCTAGAAACACCCCTGCCTGTACTGTGTCCGGAACCAGATCCGGGTACTCCAGCCGGCAAGCCAGCGTTAATGAGAACTTCTGTCTGCTGAGCGCCCGACCGGCGCCTAGAAGTGCCTCCCGACGCTCCTGCGGGAGCCTCAAGTTTGAGGGGAAGGACTTTTCTGGGGGCAGAGAGCTGCCTGCAACCCCTAGAAACTGGCCCCCCACCCGTGAGGCGGGTGGGGCAACCCATCATGGGGAGGCAGACTTGTCCTCCGCTTTTTCGGACTTACGCTGCCAGGGCCTCTTGCTGTGGCCCATGAACGCCTTCCCGGCCTTGCCTGCTGGGCCGGGCGCCCGAAAAAACTTCTTCTGACCTGAAGAGACAGGACCCTGCCTATGACGACGATCTTGTCGCTTCGGCTCTGGAAGGAAAGTACTCTTCCCTCCCGTGGAATCCTTAATAATTTTATCCAGCTGTGGGCCAAACAGACGCCCTCCCTGAAAGGGCAGATCTGCAAGAGCTCTCTTTGAAGCCTGGTCGCCCGACCAGGAGCGGAGCCACAGCACCCGCCTGATAACAATTGAAAACACAGACATTTTTGACAATATGGGGAGAAGACCCAAAACAGCATGGCATATGTAGCGGAGACCTTCTTCCAAATGTTGCACCCGCTGTACTTCAGCCTGTGCACCTTCACTAGACAAAATAGTGCGCAGTGCGGCAGCGTGCTCACAAAGAGACTGCGCCGCCATAGCAGTTGCTAGCGCCGGCCGCATGGCTGACCCAGCCAACAAGAATAGTGCCTTAGACACTGTCTCTGTGCGGCGATCGGCTGCCTCCTTAAAGGATGGATACCCCTCCAAGGGGATGGTGGTTGCCTTATTCACACGAGCCACAGCAGGGTCCACCGCCGGAGAAGCCCATCTCTTAGTAAAGCTCTCCTCAAAGGGGTAGCGAACAGCAAAGCTTTTAGGCAAAGCCAAGGAACTTGGTGGCCTACGCCATTCCTTGAACACTGCCTGTTCAAACACCTGATCATAAGGGTAAGCCCTAGGGGACCTAGAGGGTCTAAGTGGTCCACACACATATGCGGACTCATGCGACTCCCCTGTTTGGTCCAGTCGCATAGAGTCGCGAATATCAGT
>BLSH010365566.1:829178-844272 GCA_018402905.1 Glandirana rugosa
CCCACGACAAACTCTCTAAATCCGGTCCAAGCTTGTTACATACCCGTCCGATTTACATGGTTTAACTAGCTAGTTAAAACCCATGTTGGTCGGACGACCTAAAATATACGCTAAATAAAGAAAAAAAAAAAAAAAAAAAAGGATTTTCAGATCATTTATTCTAGGGTAATTTGCATAAGCCCTAACTGGATGGCATATTATTGTTTAAAGCACGGTGTACAATACAATTGTATAGTTTTTACCTTTTATTCTGTTTTTGCATCTCAGTGCTGCAGATATGGGTGGGGGAAGCTGTCTACGCCTGGAGAAGACAGTGAACATTGCCATCGGCTATACTAGCAATAAATCGCATATAAAATCCAGCAGGCTGGTTGTACCCAAAATTGATCGATCAATTTGGTACATTTAGCCTGCCCATACATTGTTCGAACCTGGCCTAAATCTCTCAAACAGCACCCTGGAGAGCAGTAAAAACTTGTTTTATTTTGACTTGACATACACCTTAAAGGGTTGTAATGGCAGAAGATTTTTTTATCTTAAAAGAGAAGTATAGATTTTACCTAGGTGGATGCAGCATTGGTCCCATGTTGCATCTGTCCACTGGTGCCTCTGCACTAATAACCGATCGATCGAACACCACCGATGGCTCGGTTCTCACAGCTCTCCTAGCAGAGCAGAGATCTGCTGACTACCAATCAGCAGCTCTCCGCTCTGCTCCCCCATGCTCACTGGAGCGCTGAGCTGTGGAGGGGCGGGGAGCAGCTGAGAAAGGTCCAGGCACCTGGCGAATCCCGACTCACATTGTCATGAGGACGCGGTGCCTGGACTGATTCCTGTGATGTCAGCAGAGAGCAGACTTTAGCCCGTTCTCGGCTGAGAACGGGTCACAGGGGTGCACTCCTTTAATTCATAGGAGAAGCCCAGCCAAACAAGCTTTGGCTGGACTTCTCCTTTAATGCATTAAGCCTTGTGTGTGCAGCAGCCCCCCCCACACTTACCTGAAGTCCCTCTCTGTCCACGAGTGTCTTAGCCGTCCAGATTCTCCTTCCTGATTGGCTGAGACACGGCAGTGGTGCCATTGGCTTCCACTACTGTCAAAGTCAACTGGCCAATCAGGGGAGAGAGGGGGCAGGGAAGGGTGGGGGGGCTCAGTGTCTGACTGAACACAGGGAGCTGTGACTCAGCTCAGGTGCCCCCCATATCAAGCTGCTGTGGGGGCACTGAACAGGAGGGAGGGGCCAAGATCACAGAAGAGGGACTCGAGAAGGGGAGGATTCAGGCTGCTCTGTGCAAATCAAACTGCAACAGAGCAGGTAAGTAGAACACGTTTGTCATTTTTATAGGAAAAAATGAGTCTTTACAATCACTTTAATGTCTTCATGCATGCACTGTACTTTCTAAAAACAATTCAGTAGTGCAAGGGATTCCTGACGGAGTGGAAATTGAACTGGTTTAGGTTGGATCTAGCAATATATTTTTCCTTTGGAGGCCTTTAATCTGTGCAATCTGTTTATACGGCTCTGGATTGAGAGGATTTTTTATTTTTCCTTTTAGATGGTTTGGCATTGCACATTTTGTAAAACCACCATCTTAAGTCTATGGGCATCAATAATGCACTGGTATGGTCTATCCCTCGACAGGGGCATATTGGAAAAGTACACTGGTAAGTAGAGACTTTGCAGGAAGCGAGAAAGCTCTGAATACCCCAAGGTTAGGCAAGGACCAAGGACCTGTTCAATGAAATCTAAACAGAAATCTAAACTGTGAGCCAACATTCTCTATGCTTCATCATGTTACGTTTTCCTCTGTTCAAGCAGCAGGCTTTGAAATTAACCCTGGACATGACCTTGGTCAAATTCCGAAAACTTTCCAAAAGTGCAAATGGCGTTATTTAATACAACTGAAAAAAGGAAGATGCTATCCATATGGTGGACAAGGCACCAAACAGCTGTCCAGGTCTGCCATACCCATTTTGGTTTGGTTCAAGGAAAAAAAAATCCTAAGTAGATCCATTAACAAGCAGCGAGTAATTTAACTTCGATCAAAAGGAACTCATCAGATTTGCAGGTATTTTTGAAGGTGCATACTCAAGAGGGCCGTCATCCTGATCCTTTCACTGCCTGGTGGTTCACAGCTGAGGATCATCATGCATAATAGGACCAACAAAAGCTCCCATAGTTCTCAAGACTACGCTGGAGGCTTGGCCCAAGCAGAGTTCGGGGTACAGGTGCAAGGCAAATCTGGGGTATGCCAGCATCAGGAGACAGAGATCGGAGTCATGTCTCCAAAGGGTTCCAGCCTGGTTCCCTCCCACCACACTTTGGGGACTGCTGAATACACTGCTTAACCCATGATTCTTATTGGGCTCACTCAAGATGACACATCCCTGTTCATACATCTCTCCTGATGCCGGCTTCCCAGTAAGAGTACCTTCAGCAAAGGCTTGGGTGACAAGGTTTTTCGGTTTCCTACTGGTAATATGCCCCGATTAAGTTGATTTTTTGTAAGTTCATTTTTATTATTTAAATTTATTAAATGGTGTTTTTTATCTGCACAATCCAATGAACTGTTTTGTGCTTTTAAGTCAGATACAGATACAAGACAGTCTAACATAGGTAAAAGTCCAAAAGGTCCAATTAGATAAATTTATCCAAGTTTGCCATATGAAATTTTGGGGCATTGTGGATTTTGATTAAAAGAAAAATGTTAATGGTAATTTGCCAGTATTAACAGTTGCTGTGATAAACATTTTTGTTTTTCAAAATAGCAGAGTAATAGGTTAGGTTCATGTTAAAGAATAGGTTAGGGGGTACCGATAGATTAAAACGTAGGTTAAGGGTTCAGTTAAATGTTAACCTCTAATGGTAAATTTACTAGCATCAATTTCACACTTTCAAGACATTTATTGCCTGCAAAAAAAACAAAAATCAACCAAAATATAACTCGCGCCTAAATTTTACCCCCAAGTTAACCTCATGTTAGGGTAGTTTTTCGGTTTGAAAATAAGCTACTATGGGCGAGCAGGGCCCTCTGATTCCTCTTGTACCAAATGTTAAGCATGCGCAAACTGTTGGCGCTATATAAATCCTGTAGAATAATAATGGCATTTTATTGAATTTCATGGTGTATAAAACTAATATGGCATCTGAAAAGGTCTTTCATTCCAGCTACACATAGAAACATGAACACTCCATTTATGCAAGCAATTTTGCTTATGCTTACGGAGATAATGTGGTAAGCTTGCGCAGACACAAGGGGCACCAGTGTATCTTGCTCAAGGCAATGGCAATCAGATAAGTCTTTATCCATCTATCTATCCATCCATCTCCACACACACAGTCGTCAATAAGATACATAGATCCTAAAAGTCACGTGCCAGTAAGCCTTGATGCCAATGCAGTCAACATGTATTCATTTTTTCCCATAATTGACTAGTATAGCCAAGATGCAGATTGGCATCCAAATCAATACTGAGCTCTCAGAAAATTCAAAGTTCTCAACTCAAAAGGGCCTTTATTGGTCGCAAATTTTGTAAACAGTGACAGCATTTTAAAATGAACACAGCAGTCAACCTCTATTTCCTTTTCTTTCTACAGCGATTGCAGTTTGAGGTATTACTAAAATAAAAAGATTTTGCACGGTTCCAGACATTCTTTTGTAATTTTATTTATTCTGTACATTTTTGGCCTCAGTCCATACCCAGTCTACAGCGGCAGTCTGCAGTAGGCTGAAATATGCATCAGCTCACCGGCTCTTGCAGAACTACAAAGGTCAGCATGCCCTATATGCCTACCTTGGTTCGATGCATATAAACCAGGATACATCCAATAAACTGGTTACGTTTTATTCTAGACACACACCTTTATTCCTATTCTTCATGGTTAACAAAATCAATTAGCTTTTGGACCATCTTAAATAAAAATCGCTAAACTGGTAGATTTACTAAACAAGTATTTATATTCTGCCAAAATGGATGGTGAACTTTAGAAAATATGGTAAAAACACAAAGAGAATAGCAAGCTTGGTTATGTAATGAGGAAGAGAATAGCTTTGCCAAAAAGTAGAGCAGGTTGGTAACCGGAGATAGCTGTCCCGTGGCAGAGGGTCCAGAGAACAATAAACCTGTTGGTGTTGAAAGCTAGGAATTTATTATGAAGGTTAGTAATTCGGCAATCCATAGTCAAGGCAACATAGAAGTATAGATTACCAGTCATATATACAAGATCTGGTAGCAATTTGTTCAAATGTCGTAACAAAAAATGAGAGTGCCTCCAGCGACGTGTGCACATTTCAGACCAAGTCCTGCCGGGTTCTCCAAGAGAGAAAGCTTTGCTTTACAAACCCTCATCCAACTGACTACCGATAACCAAAATCAGCCATGATCACAATGCCACCATAACCTTTCGTTTTCTGAAAGAAGCGTGCAACAAAAATGTAAAAGTTTACTCACCCAGATGAGACTACGAGCTCTGAGCCTGATAGTAATCAGCCGGGGAAATGAACAGACTTATAAGGCAAGGGGGCCTGCCCACTTTTGAAGAACGTATGAACAAATGTTTAAAGCAACATGACCACAACGAGGTGAGAGGCCAATAGCAGAGAGGAGTACAGGGAAATGATTCACTAGCTCACAGTTTTAAGAAGTGTTTTTTTTTCTTTCCTGTGACGTCAGTGTTCAGTGGAGCAGGGATTACCAGTCACATAATGTATCTGTACAGCCACGGGGTGAATAGGAACAGATTTAATAGTGAGCCTTATTAGGAAACATTTTCAGGTTGTTGGGCAATCAATGAATATATAATCAACTAAAAAGTGAGAATATGCATAAAAAGTAAAAAAAAAAAAAATGAAGGGGTCAATTAGATATAGAAAGCCCACGCCCAATAACTTTGAAACACAAATAAGTGTATAAAGTTTAGACAGCCCGTATTAATCAGAAGGGATAAAGTTCATAATAGGTTGTGACTAATATCAACTTTGATCCACTTACTTTCCCTGGAGCACATCACAGGAGGAAAAAATGATTTCTGCTTTGCTGTGAAGACAGAGGCTGACTCAGTCCAATCTGCATGCTAAAGACGCTGAGTATACCTGGTGTACGGGCACTGAGGAACGCTGCCACCTGGTACAATGCATCAGATGGTTTAAGTGGTTTTTCTTTTTATGCAGAACCCCACACCTCACTTTAGCTATTGTGGTGTAAGCAGGCACACAAAACATAAGCCCCAAAAAGACACCAATTTTCAGGGCTTGCAGCGTAACCCAGAGCACCTTCAAGGGTCACATTTGTTATGGACAGATACCAGTGGGCTTTAACCACTTCAGTCCCGGAAGGATTTACCCCCTTCCTGACCTGCACTTTTTTTGCGATTCGGCACTGCGTCGCTTTAACTGACAATTGCGCGGTCATGCACCCGAACAAAATTTATGTCCATTTTTCTTTCTTGTTGCGGTATAAGATCACCTCTGCAGTTTTTAAATTTTTGTGCTATAAAGAGCGACAATTTTGAAAAAACATTTTTTTCTTACTTTTTGCTAGAATACATATCCAAAAAACAAAAAAAAAAAAAATCTAAACACAAAAATTTCTTCATCAGTTTAGGCAGATATGTATTCTACATATTTTTTGGGGGAAAAAAAAAACGCAAGAAGCGTATATTGATTGCTTTGCGCAAAAGTTATAGGGTCTACAAACTATGGGAATAGATTTATGGCATTTTTTTTTTTTACTAGTAATTGCGGCAATCTGCGATTTTCAGCAGGACTGCAATATTGTGGCAGACAGATCAGACACTTTTTTTGGGACCATTGACATTTCTACAGCGATCAGAGCTAAAAATAGCTGGTGATTACTGTATAAATGTCACTGGCAGGGAAGGGGTTAACACTAGGGGGCGATCAAGGGGTCAATTGTGTCCTTGGGAGGTGTATGTAACTGTGGGAGGAGTGTAGTGACTGGGGGTGGAGAGAGATTGCCGTTCCGGATTACTAGGAACAGCAGATCTCTCTCTACTTCCCTGACAGAATAAAGATCTCTCTGTTTACATTGACAGATCCCCGTTCTGTCTCTGAGGAGTGATCGTGGGTATCCGGCGGACATTGCAGGTGCTGGCCACGCACATCGGCTCCAGCGTCGCGCCACGGGCATGTGCGCCCCTTATAGCTCTTAAAGTGACCGATGTACGACAGCGATTTGCACAGCCGTGCCAACCTGCTGCAGTACAACTGCAGCGGCTGGTCGGCAAGCAGTTAAAGCAGTATAAGCCCTGGTTTACATTGGTGCGAATTGGCATGCAATTTGTCATATCAAATCGCATTCCAAGTCAGCAGCAATTGCCGGCAATGGCACTCAGTGCGACGCTGCTTTTGTGGAGCCGCACCGATTCCCAAAGTAGTTTCTGTACTACTTTTGGAGATTTCAGGTGCGATTTCCATAGACATCTGTGCAGCAACCCGCGCAGATGTCTCTGAAATCGCACCTGAAGTTGGGACTGACATGTGGGAATGAAATGGTGCAAGTTCTGCTGAACTCGCACCATTTCATTACCACACCAATGTGAACCTAGGCTTAAAAGGGATTCTAAAATGTTAATTTTTTTTTTCTTTAAAATGACAAACATGTCATACTTACCGTACCTGCTCTGTGCAATAGTTTTGCATAGAGCAGCCCCAATCCTTCTCTTCCCAGGTCCCTAGCCAGTGCTCCTGGCTCCTCCTCCCCACCGAGCAGCCCCATAGCAAGCGGCTTGCTATGTGGGCATCCGTGCGGGCTCTCTCCCAAGCCTTGCCATCTTAGTCTATTGATAGAGCCAGATGGACTCAGCTCTGGCCCCCATTCCCTCATCACTGGCTGTGATTGACAGCAGCAGGAGCCAATGGCCCCCCCTACTGTGAGCCCAGGAGGAAAAGGGCAGACAGTACATGTACACAGGGTCGTTTAAGTTAGTTTCCAGGCATTGAGTTTAGAGGCTTTTTTTGGAATGCAAAATGTGGGTTCAGACGCCAGTTCAGAGGCATTTGAAATGCCAAACAGCTTGTAAATGCCGCTAAAGGCGCCTATACGTAGTAACTCGTGTTTACGACCGTTTCGTTTACAGGCGTCTCCATTTTTTTTTTAAATGTTTTTTTTCAAAAACGCTCCTAGACGCGAATGCGGAAAAACAGACGTTTTAGACGCCGGTTACTAGCTGTCAAGATAAAACGTTCAGGGGAGGTTGAAACAGCGTTCCGTGTAAATGGAGCCTCTCTGCCAATGTCAGGACATTTGTTGTGTCATTAGTACAAAGACACAATTTTGTCACCACGGCACTATTACAGGAGTACAAAATACAGACAATATAAAGAGTTTCTGTAGGAGAAGTCAGGCTTTGCTGTCCAGAGCAGCCAGTCCTTTCTTTAGATTTTCATACCAAACTAGGAGAATCTATTCAGTTTTGTAATTTTATATGTAAACTTAATAAACAGAAATTTACAAAAAAAATAAAATAAAAACTAGGAGAATGTAATTGCTTGTTATGGATATTACAGACAGGGATGGGACACAGCCATGGAGCCTGGAGCATTATGATTCAACATCTACTGTATACAAAGCAGACATCCCCCCC
Source organism: Glandirana rugosa (assembly GCA_018402905.1). NCBI lineage: Eukaryota > Metazoa > Chordata > Amphibia > Anura > Ranidae > Glandirana > Glandirana rugosa. Next base: position 836,783 of record BLSH010365566.1, read on the forward strand.
ACTATATGTAAAATGTGCAACCCAACTTCCAGACACAAAGTCTTTCACTAATAAAATGATGTGTTTATTTGCATGAAAAATAACACCGCCACGTAAGCTCACCGGTTACTTATTACTGGTGTTCTCTGTGTGCATCTGATGTGTGTTTTGTCTAACCAACCTATTGTGTATAGGAAAGTTCATACTGGCTTGCCAATGTTGTAGTAGCAGGGCATGCTGGGATGATGAAAGGCTTTATTACTGTACTGCCTTAAACAATGCTACAAATAGGCAGAGATAAACCAGTAAAACATGCGGGAACAGGTCTATCAACCTGGCTAATTTGCACCCATTTTGAAGAAGAAGGTCAACATAATAAAGTCTTCAAATTTACAGAAAAGTGGATTAGTGTTCCCCACAGTGACTCAACCTCAAAATCCTCTGCATATACATGCAAAAGAAACACACAAACAAACCTAATGCAATAAAAGAGTCTTAAAATAAAGAGTGGAGTATGGCAACTGAATTTCGAAATGCAAAAATATTTGAAGAATGGAGGCATAAAAACAGTTTAGTCTGAAAAAACACATTAACCTTTCAAGAATGTTTAAGCTTCATAAACATCTGTATTCGGCTAGGTTTACACCTATGCAATTTGGGCGCATTACGTTTCATTTGAATGGGCTGCTGGGCCCGAGCGAAACTCAGGAAAAAAGTCCCCGCATCTTTTAAAAATTGCAAAAAAAAAAAAAAAGTTGGGGGACTGAAGTAGTAGTGGGCTAAGCACTCTATGGCCATACAGTGCGACGGACTCCCCATACCTTGGTTTAAGATCTTCTAAATAACCTTGCAGGATTTAAATGTCATTATTGGATGTGTGCGCTGTAATATGTGGTTTTGTTCATGTGGTCTTATGGCAGCGCCATCTCTGATGTAATACATTATTAGAGTATGCCCCCCCAAGTATTCGTCTTTTAAAAATTCCAGCCACATAATAATTGCATGGTGCATTTGTGCCATGCAATTTACAGCATTGGAAAATGTGCTGCATTTTCAGAGGCGTGGGGGCGCCATTAAAATGAAAATAGCAGCACGGTTTGCTGACAGGTGTAGGAATGTGTGCAAAATATGTGCATTCCGCACCCGCATGTAAGTGAATCTAGCCTTATACGTTGCACATGATGGTTATAATGTTTATTTAAACCAAAAGGTGAGATAAATCTTTAACTGTGTCCGTTCACACCAGCTGCCGTGCTAGAACTTGGCTGCTGATGTGCACAGCGATGTAAGCAATGAATTCATGGACTTTTATGAGGTCCCATGATTTTGGTGTGGTTTCAGGAAGCACGCTTAAACTCTTCCATTAATCTTTGGTGTGCTTTCTGAAACTGCACCAAAGCCGCAGGCCCTCATAGGACGTAATTAAACTAAATTTCACCACTGGGGCATGATCATTGTACCTGTGTTAGGAAAGTACAGATATACGCCAGAATTAACTAATAGAAGAGGAAGAAGTACATTGAGCGTTGCTTAAACGTAAATCAGTAAAGCGTCACTGAGACAGTTTGGTAACGAACTGTCTGCCAAATTGTGATGAAACAAAAAATATCACAACATCCCGTGCATTATATACAAGTGTATAGCAAAGGAATAGTACAATAAATACACACGGGCAGGATTTTGGAGGTACATCTTGAAATGTAGTATTTTTAAAATACATGCACTTAATAAATAAGTCATAAGCCAACAGTCACTTAGAGAGTAATGGATGACTGAATATGCACCTTAGTTTCTTCTTAAAAATTACTCTGAGTCACCTTTTAAGCAATACGATTTCACAATCAGAAAATACATATATGCCAGAGGGCACAAGAAATGAGGCAACAGGTCAAGGCAGTCCAACAAATTCTAGTCAATAAAAAGGTTAACATAGTTCACAAAGTTATAAACTGGTAATCCTTTTATTGTTCAGCTAGAAAACCTTCAATTACTTGGCACCTGATAGTCTACTGGAGTCAAAATATAATTTCTGAAAAGTAAATAGAAGTAGTAGAGCATTGCACCATGTTAGCCATTACATACATGTAGACAGTTTGGAGTTTAAAGGGATACCCTTTACTGGCCAACTTAGATCCTTGCAAGCTTTCAGGGTAACATATCTAGGTTATCCCAAAAGCTTGCATATTTACGCAAGCTAGCCAGTAAAGAGTATCACAAACTTCAAAAAAAAAAAAAAATAGCTAGAGGGCAAACAGTTGAGTTATTTAATCTTTAGATCAGACCACCCAAAAAATATTTAAAGTTGGAATGCGGAGAACAGCTTTGTACATCTCTGTGGGATGCCTGAAGGGAAAAAACACTGACCTGTTTTATGATGTAAATAAAAATGCCACAAATCTTTATCTCTTACGGGTATAAGACCAAGCTGGACTGGCTCCCTCAATTGAGGGTCTCTGGGTGCGTGATGGTGGGGGCGTGTTCACTCCCGGTAGAACTGTCCAAATACGGCAAAGAGGTGATGAGCCCTCGAGGGGCTTTGGCTGCTACCTATGGTTACGGCTTGCTAAGTAATTTCTGCAGTTTGGTTAAAGAATAAATCAAAGGAGCGCCTGAAGTCCAGTAAAAAATTTATATACGATTGCTTTATTGACCATAGTGGTAAAGCCAACGTGTTTCAGGGGAACATAACCCCCCCCTTCTACAGGGCTGGAAATAGGTGGTGTTCTTTGGCGGCAGCCGCATACAAATCTTTATCTGGCACAATGCTGTTTTACATATATTAAAATAGGACTAAAAAGGCAAAACTTTTTTTTCTTAATTTTTGGATAGGGAAGGTTCTAACCCCCGACATTTTGTCCCATAATCAAAATAGGAAGGAGAAACCCCTAAAAAGTGTCCCCGTTGGAAGATTTTTCCTCTATTCCTGTTCTGGCAACAACCCAAAATTTGTCACGTAAACCATTCCTGCCAAGTGTGGGAAAAAAAATCCCAAATCAAGAGGGTGAAGCTCCCCAGGGAGGTGGGGGCGCCTTCACCCGACAGGTGCTCTAATCCCTCGCCACTCTATGTAAAACTAAAAACTAGTTCATGGACAGAGGAGGATTTCAACTAAAAGCAGCGGCATCAGAACAAGGGACACATTCCAAGTTATGTCCCTTGTGCTGATTATAGTTGTTTGGCTTTAAACATCATTTTCCATTATTGCACTGAATGGACATGTAGGTTTCTATTTAGTACCATAAGAAAAATATGATGGTTGTTCTTATAAAGAGGACATTTGACAATGACTTGTAGATTACCAAGCAGCAGTCTTAGATTTGCTATTGTAACCTGGCTTAAAAATGGCAGCTGGAACCTGATGGGCTGCTTGTAGGGAACATCACCCAACTGGATTGTGCTTTGTTTTGAAACTTGCTTCTGGTTGAGATACAGAAGGACCCTCCTCAACCTATGATCCTGTCAGATGAGAGATCTTCTCACAAACATTCCTGTATGCGTGACAGAACAACATTTCCTGTCAACTTCCAGAGTGAGAACATGCACTCAATGCAGTGAGAAATTGCATTATGGAAAGTCACCGTATGAACAGTCACCCCTGTATCTACAACTGAATCCAAGAGTTTACCACTTCGATATATGAATGTAATCTTACTTTGCTGAAAAACACATTTGGTCTAACATGACTAATTTCAATTTGGTCTGCCAGCACATCACAAAAAAAATGGCCTGCAATAACCTTTCAGAGTAAGCAGACAGGATGGATGCAACCTCTCTTACACAATCTTATTTTCATTAACCACTTAAGGACCGAGCCTCTTTTTGAGAGTCTGTGTTTACAAGTTAAAATCAGGTTTTTGGCTATAAAATTACTTAGAACCCCTAAACATATATATTTTTTTCCTAACATCCTAGAGAATAAAATGGTAGTCATGGCAATACTTTATGTCACACCAAATTTACGCAGCGGTCCTACAAGCGCGATTCACTTGGAGTTAAAAACAGTAAAGTTAGTCCAATTTTTTTTCCCTTATTGTGAAAGATAATGTTATGCCGAGTGAATTGATACCCAACATGTCATTCTTCAAAATTGCGCCCGCTCGTGGAATGGCGACAAACGTTGGCACTTAAAAATCACCATCTGCAACATTTATTAAATTTCTACAAGTTACCAGTTTTGAGTTACAGAATAGGTCTAGAGCTAAAATTATTGCTCTTGCTCCAACGATCGTGGCGATGCCTCACATGTGTGGTTTCAACACCATTTTCATATGCGGGCGGGACTTACATATGTGTTAGCTACTGCGGGTGGGCTTGGCAGGACGGGGCGCTTTACATTTTTTTTTTTCTTATTTATTTTACATTTTATTTTTTATTTTTACACCGTCTTTTTTTTTAAAAAAAAATAATAATAATAATTTGATCACTTTTAAGCCTATTACAAGGGATGCAAACATTCCTTGTAATAGAAAAAAAAAGCATACCAGGACCTCTTAAATAGGAGATCTGGCTTCAAAAAGACCTCAGAACTCATATTTACACTTAAATGCGAGAGAAAAAAATTGACACTTGAAAAAAGGAAAAAAAAAAAAAAAGTCCCCTTTAAGAGCTATGGGCGGAAGTGACGTTTGACGTTGCCTCCGCCCTGCAATGCTATGGAGCCGAGTGGGCGGCATCTTCCGCTCACTGTCAGTGAGGGGGGGGGGGATGCAGACCCGATTGTCTCTGCTACCGGCGGGTCCGGTAAGTGACTGAGATAGCGGGAAAGTGGCGGGCACTTCTCCCGCCCCCGATAAAAGTGATCTTGCGACAGACCTAGAATCGCCAGACATAGCCAAGCATTTTATGGGAATCCCAACACTACAAAGGAGAATTAGAACAGGAAATGTAGCCATGGGCCCCAGCGTAACGGAAAAGCATCTGGTTTTTAATATGCGCCATTTTGCTTCCCATTTGTGAGAGGCTAAATTTTTATTATCATTTTATACAAAAAGCATCTTTATACTACCCTTATGTATGTTTGTTCATGGTAATTTCCAGACAATGAGTGTTGTCAGTCAGCAACTAACGCTGGCCATACATGGATTGAAATTCGGTCAGTTCAGCAGGGACCGGCCAAGATTTGATCCATCTATGGGCAAATTGACCCGGTTTTTACATCCTGACAACTTGACCAGTCGCCATATGTCGTCTATGGCTACCATTAGCTACAAGTGGCCACTAAACAAAAGTATAAAACATCAAAAGACCTCATCTTTACATAAAGCTGAACTTTGGCCTATATATACACACACGTATATTTAAAAAGGAGAAGTTTGGGGTTTTCAAAACTAAAACATACACATTTCCCTCCATACTGTAGCATTGAAGAGATGCTGCAGCTGGCCCCCACTGGTTCTAAGCCTGAGAACTGACCAATGACAAGGCCACTTATCGCTCAGTTCTTGGTCATATCTGAGTAGAGAGCTGTGACTGCCAGTCACCACTCTGCCCCTCCAGCGCTCACTTGAGCACCGGGCTGCACAGGAGACTGGCGCAGCTGGCTTAAGCTCAGAGATGAGCGCTGATAGTCATATCCAGTTGTCAGCCAGACAGCTGGGTGGATCCTGACAATATGGTCAGGATCCTTCCAGAGCCTGGAGCAGCGCTAACATCAGCCATCAAGCAGGCTTTAGCTGGCTGATTCTGGGTCACAGGGTGCAAAAGTTAAGTACATTCCTGTGACTGAGAAGAGAAGTATGAGCAAAAAAAAAAAAAAAAGCTTTGGCCACACTTCTCTAAAACACCTTTTTACCTATCAAAGTATTTTTGATTCTGCTGCCACTATTGATATAACTGTTTCACAGCCTGCTGACTCAATGCCCAACGCTAAAGACATCGCTGTGTTCCCTCCCTCTGTAAACATGCTTGCTCCCTATTTTATAATAGCACTGTGCATTGCAAAAGGAACCAGTTACGGGGATTAGAAATACAGACACATTTACATATTTATAAAGTACAAATTGTTATCCCCGCCCCCCCAAAAAAAAAAAAAGAAAGCTTGGAGTAGGTTACAAGTAGCATAGTAGTAATGCTTTTTATATGATAAAAAAGGGCACTGCAAGGTTTTGCCCTTCTACTGTATTGTTCATATGGGTCTATTTTAAACAGTGTTAAAACATTAACGGTGAATTCCAATGGCAGCTGCTTTTTGTCTGGGAAAACGTCCAGTGCTTATACCACATGCTATCAAATTCAACAGGAGATGCTGTAAAATGCTTTCTGAAGTTATGCAGATTTCAATATACTTATTATGCCAAGGAAACTTTTCTTTTTGGATTGAGAATTGGTACCCACTTCTCAAGCAGCCATCAATTTACACTGAAGATATTTTGCCTAGATACAAAGTGAGGCCTGGTCTCCGGTTCCTTGTACTACCATGTACAGTTGTACACTTATTACTATAGGTTCTTGTTTATTACTTGGAGTTTATGCCAAATACAACATCTAAGGGTGTAAGAGATTAAGAGAGTTTGGAAACATATGGACTTTATCGGCACATACTCAAGGTAGTATAAAAGGCGTAGTTTATTGATCTACATTAAAAATGTGGGTCCCCTACCAAAGGGATACCCACTGGTACAATTAATAAAAATAGTTTAAGAAAAACATAAAACGACAGTCTAGGTGGTCCCCCACAGAAACTAGAAAAAGTATAGCATAACAGTAATGCGTAACATTAGTTCATAACTGTATTGATACGTTCCCACTCAAGGAAAAGAATGAGATGGGACCTTGTATTGGAGCCAAGGCTAACAGGTTTTCATTACTCACCCTATGGTCCTTTGTCTAGGTCCTCAGTATACCTTGTTCACGATTGAACTAGGCGACTATCGCTCTCTTTCCAATTGATGCACGTCGTCCCAGGATAGTATTACCTTTTTCCAGGTGAGAGTTTGGTACCGGAGCAATATGAATAGGGCCAAGGGCGCATTATGATCATTAATCTTTTATTAATTCTACTTTATTACTTGTAGTTACATGTGTGTCCCCACACCTGGCACATGCACCTTGAGGCTCGGTGGGGGCACGGCTGACCAGGTTTACCCTTTTTGGGGGGCAGGGGAGTGTACGAATTCCCAACCATGCAAGTGAGTGTTGTATGTGTGACCTAGCAGAGCTGCACAGATCTACATGAATTGTAGTACTAATTGCTTGTTGTTTTTTTGCTAGAAGCGTAAGCTCTTGAAGTGACCAGAGTGTCACGAAACATGTAGAGCGCTTCGATCCAATCAAGACAGTCAAGTGGACCCCTTCTTCTTTTCCCCAAGTGGGAACGTATCAATACAGTTATGAACTAATGTTACGCATTACTGTTATGCTATACTTTTTATACTTTCTGTGGGGGACCACCTAGACTGTCGTTTATGTTTTTCTTAAACTATTTTTATTAATTGTACCAGTGGGTATCCCTTTGGTAGGGGACCCACATTTTTAATGTAGATCAATAAACTACGCCTTTTATACTACCTTGA
>BLSH010365566.1:869090-889079 GCA_018402905.1 Glandirana rugosa
CATTATCTCCCACCCCCTTACCTCACTCACATCACCCCCGCTCCTCCCCCCTCCAGGTGAGTACACAGTGTCCGGGTCAGGACGCCCTGTAGTCGGATGTCATTGTCCTAGTTGGCAGGGCTGGGAGCTGCCAGTGTCAGAGGAGCGGCTATCACACCATAGCAACCCGGAACGTACCCCCCTCCTCATAATGGCGCAATATAATACACTGCCCTCTATGTACATACAGCGCCCCGGTACCGCCACTAGAGCCGCACAGAAGCCATCACTCACCGGTACAGAGCGACTCTCCTCCTGCGCTGACACTCGGCTCTCTCCAGCCTCTCTGTGCCGATTACTCAGGTAAATGACCGACAGTAACCTCAATCTCCGGAAACCCGCCGGCACGTCATCTGATTCGATAGGGGGCAGCCAATCAGGGATCCCCCTCTCTCCCTCCCTTTTCCTTTTCCTCCGTTCATCAACTAAAGGGGATTCCAGCTGACGCATGCGCAGAGTGTGTGTACTCGCCATGTGTTGTGCAGACACCAGAGAGCTGTTGTGTGTGGAGGCCGGGTGTTCAGTGACTGAAATGTGCCCGCCGGCCAGACCAGCAGGAAATGACAGCTTCTTGGAGTATGTGTGGAGGGTGCCTTGTGATGAGCTCACTTATTTCCCATGGATGGAGATTTACTGGGGATAACATCCTACTGATGTAACCTACTGTAACCTCTCATAATACAGACAGCTCTCCTATAATACAGCCAGCTCTCCTATAATACATCCAGCTCTCCTATAATACAGACAGCTCTCCTATAATACAGCCAGTACTCCTATAATACAGACAGCTCTCCTATAATACAGCCAGCACTCCTATAATACAGACAGCTCTCCTATAATACAGACAGCTCTCCTATAATACAGCCAGCTCTCCTATAATACATCCAGCACTCCTATAATACAGACAGCTCTCCTATAATACAGCCAGCACTCCTATAATACATCCAGCTCTCCTATAGTACAGACAGCTCTCCTATAATACATCCAGCACTCCTATAATACAGACAGCTCTCCTATAATACAGCCAGCACTCCTATAATACAGACAGCTCTCCTATAATACATCCAGCACTCCTATAATACAGACAGCTCTCCTATAATACAGACAGCTCTCCTATAATACAGACAGCTCTCCTATAATACAGCCAGTACTCCTATAATACATCCAGCTCTCTCTATAATACAGACAGCTCTCCTATAATACAGCCAGCTCTCCTATAATACATCCAGCACTCCTATAATACAGACAGCTCTCCTATAATACAGCCAGCACTCCTATAATACATCCAGCTCTCCTATAATACAGACAGCTCTCCTATAATACATCCAGCACTCCTATAATACAGACAGCTCTCCTATAATACAGCCAGCACTCCTATAATACAGACAGCTCTCCTATAATACATCCAGCACTCCTATAATACAGACAGCTCTCCTATAATACAGCCAGCACTCCTATAATACAGACAGCTCTCCTATAATACATCCAGCACTCCTATAATACAGACAGCTCTCCTATAATACAGCCAGCACTCCTATAATACATCCAGCTCTCTCTATAATACAGACAGCTCTCCTATAATACAGCCAGCTCTCCTATAATACATCCAGCACTCCTATAATACAGACAGCTCTCCTATAATACATCCAGCTCTCCTATAATACAGACAGCTCTCCTATAATACATCCAGCTCTCCTATAATACAGACAGCTCTCCTATAATACAGCCAGCTCTCCTATAATACATCCAGCACTCCTATAATACAGACAGCTCTCCTATAATACATCCAGCTCTCCTATAATACAGACAGCTCTCCTATAATACAGCCAGCTCTCCTATAATACAGCCAGCTCTCTCTATAATACAGCCAGCTCTCCTATAATACATCCAGCTCTCCTATAATACAGACAGCTCTCCTATAATACATCCAGCTCTCCTATAATACAGACAGCTCTCCTATAATACAGCCAGCTCTCTCTATAATACAGACAGCTCTCCTATAACACAGACAGCTCTCCTATAATACAGCCAGCACTCCTATAATACAGCCAGCTCTCCTATAATACATCCAGCTCTCCTATAATACAGACAGCTCTCCTATAATACAGACAGCTCTCCTATAATACAGCCAGCACTCCTATAATACAGACAGCTCTCCTATAATACAGCCAGCTCTCTCTATAATACAGACAGCTCTCCTATAATACAGCCAGCACTCCTATAATACAGCCAGCTCTCTCTATAATACAGCCAGCTCTCCTATAATACAGACAGCTCTCCTATAATACAGACAGCTCTCCTATAATACATCCAGCTCTCCTATAATACAGACAGCTCTCCTATAATACAGCCAGCTCTCTCTATAATACAGACAGCTCTCCTATAATACAGACAGCTCTCCTATAATACAGCCAGCACTCCTATAATACATCCAGCTCTCCTATAATACAGACAGCTCTCCTATAATACAGACAGCTCTCCTATAATACAGCCAGCACTCCTATAATACATCCAGCTCTCCTATAATACAGCCAGCACTCCTATAATACAGACAGCTCTCCTATAATACAGCCAGCTCTCTCTATAATACAGACAGCTCTCCTATAATACAGCCAGCACTCCTATAATACAGCCAGCTCTCTCTATAATACAGCCAGCTCTCCTATAATACAGACAGCTCTCCTATAATACAGTCAGCTCTCCTATAATACAGACAGCTCTCCTATAATACAGACAGCTCTCCTATAATACAGCCAGCACTCCTATAATACAGCCAGCTCTCTCTATAATACAGACAGCTCTCCTATAATACAGACAGCTCTCCTATAATACAGCCAGCACTCCTATAATACAGCCAGCTCTCTCTATAATACAGACAGCTCTCCTATAATACAGCCAGCTCTCCTATAATACAGACAGCTCTCCTATAATACAGCCAGCACTCCTATAATACAGACAGCTCTCCTATAATACAGACAGCTCTCCTATAATACAGCCAGCTCTCCTATAATACAGACAGCTCTCCTATAATACAGACAGCTCTCCTATAATACAGACAGCACTCCTATAATACAGACAGCTCTCCTATAATACAGACAGCACTCCTATAATACAGCCATCTCTCTCTATAATATAGACAGCTCTCCTATAATACAAACAGCTCTCCTATAATACAGCCAGCTCTCCTATAATACAGCCAGCACTCCTATAATACAGACAGCTCTCCTATAATACAGACAGCTCTCCTATGATACAGCCAGCTCTCTCTATAATACAGACAGCTCTCCTATAATACAGACAGCTCTCCTATAATACAGACAGCTCTCCTATAATACAGACAGCTCTCTCTATAATACAGACAGCTCTCCTATAATACAGACAGCTCTCCTATAATACATCCAGCTCTCCTATAATACATCCAGCTCTCTCTATAATACAGACAGCTCTCCTATAATACAGCCAGCTCTCTCTATAATACAGACAGCTCTCCTATAATACATCCAGCTCTCCTATAATACAACCAGCTCTCCTATAATACAGACAGCTCTCTCTATAATACAGCCAGCTCTCTCTATAATACAGACAGCTCTCCTATAATACATCCAGCTCTCCTATAATACAGACAGCTCTCCTATAATACATCCAGCTCTCTTATAATACAGACAGCTCTCCTATAATACAGCCAGCTCTCCTATAATACAGACAGCTCTCCTATAATACATCCAGCTCTCCTATAATACATCCAGCTCTCCTATAATACAACCAGCTCTCCTATAATACATCCAGCTCTCTCTATAATACAGACAGCTCTCCTATAATACAGCCAGCTCTCTCTAGAATACAGACAGCTCTCCTATAATACAGACAGCTCTCCAATAATACATCCAGCTCTCCTATAATACATCCAGCTCTCCTATAATACAACCAGCTCTCCTATAATACATCCAGCTCTCCTATAATTCATCCAGCTCTCCTATAATACAGACAGCTCTCCTATAATACATCCAGCTCTCCTATAATACAGACAGCTCTCCTATAATACAGCCAGCTCTCCTATAATACATCCAGCTCTCCTATAATACAGACAGCTCTCCTATAATACATCCAGCTCTCCTATAATACAGACAGCTCTCCTATAATACAGCCATCTCTCCTATAATACATCCAGCTCTCCTATAATACCTCCAGCTCTCCTATAATACAGCCAGCACTCCTATAATACAGACAGCTCTCCTATAATACATCCAGCTCTCCTATAATACAGCCAGCTCTCCTATAATACGGCCAGCTCTCCTATAATACAGCCAGCTCTCTTATAATACAGACAACTCTCCTATAATACAGCCAGCTCTCCTATAATACAGCCAGCACTCCCATAAACAGCTCTCCTATAATACAGCCAGCACTCCTATAATACAGCCAGCACTACCATAAACAGCTCTCTTATAATACAGCCAGCACTCCTATAATACAGCCAGCACTCCCATAAACAGCTCTCCTATAATACAGCCAGCACTCCTATAATACAGCCAGCACTCCCATAAACAGCTCTCCTATAATATAGCCAGCACTCCTATAATACAGCCAGCACTCCCATAAACAGCTCTCCTATAATATAGCCAGCACTCCTATAATACAGCCAGCACTCCCATAAACAGCTCTCCTATAACACAGCCAGCACTCCCATAAACAGCTCTCCTATAATACAGCCAGCACTCCTATAATACAGCCAGCACTCCCATAAACAGCTCTCCTAAAATACAGCCAGCACTCCTATAATACAGCCAGCTCTCCTATAATACATCCAGCTCTCCTATAATACAGACAGCTCTCCTATAATACAGACAGCTCTCCTATAATACAGACAGCTCTCCTATAATACAGACAGCTCTCCTATAATACAGCTCTCCTATAATACAACCAGCTCTCCTATAATACAGACAGTTCTCCTATAATACAGACAGCTCTCCTATAATACAACCAGCTCTCCTATAATACAGACAGCTCTCCTATAATACAGCTCTCCTATAATACAACCAGCTCTCCTATAATACAGACAGCTCTCCTATAATACAGCCAGCTCTCCTATAATACAGACAGCTCTCCTATAATACAGCCAGCTCTCCTATAATACAGACACCTCTCCTATAATACAGCCAGCTCTCCTATAATACAGCCAGCTCTCCTATAATACATCCAGCTCTCCTATAATACATCCAGCTCTCCTATAATGCATCCAGCTCTCCTATAATACAGACAGCTCTCCTATAATACAGCCAGCTCTCCTATAATACAGCCAGCTCTCCTATAATACAGACAGCCCTCCTATAATACAGCCAGCACTCCCATAAACAGCTCTCCTATAATACAACCAGCACTCCTATAATACAGCCAGAACTCCCATAAACAGCTCTCCTATAATACAGCCAGCACTCCCATAAACAGCTCTCCTATAATACAGCCAGCACTCCTATAATACAGCCAGCACTCCCATAAACAGCTCTCCTATAATACAGCCAGCACTCCCATAAACAGCTCTCCTATAATACAGCCAGCTCTCCTATAATACAGCCAGCTCTCCTATAATACAGACAGCTCTCCTATAATACAGACAGCTCTCCTATAATACAGACAGCTCTCCTATAATACAGCCAGCTCTCCTATAATACAGCCAGCTCTCCTATAATACAGACAGCTCTCCTATAATACAGCCAGCTCTCCTATAATACAGACAGCTCTCCTATAATACAGACAACTCTCCTATAATACAGACAACTCTCCTATAATACAGCCAGCACTCCCATAAACAGCTCTCCTATAATACAGCCAGCACTCCTATAATACAGCCAGCACTCCCATAAACAGCTCTCCTATAATACAGCCAGCACTCCTATAATACAGCCAGCACTCCTATAATACAGCCAGCACTCCCATAAATAGCTCTCCTATAATACAGCCAGCATTCCCATAAACAGCTCTCCTATAATACAGCCAGCTCTCTCTATAAACAGCTCTCCTATAATACAACCAGCTCTCCTATAATACAGACAGCTCTCCTATAATACAGACAGCTCTCCTATAATACAGACAGCTCTCCTATGATACATCCAGCTCTGCCATAAACAGCTCTCCTATAATACATCCAGCCCTCCCATAAACAGCTCTCCTATAATACAGCCAGCTCTCCCATAAACAGCTCTCCTATAATACAGCCAGCTCTCCCATAAACAGCTCTCCTATAATACAGCCAGCACTTCCATAAACAGCTCTCCTATGATGCAACCAGCTCTCCTATAATACATCCAGCCCTCCTATAATACAGCCAGCTCTCCCATAAACAGCTCTCCTATAATACAGCCAGCTCTCCCATAAACAGCTCTCCTATAATACAGCCAGCTCTCCCATAAACAGATCTCCTATAATACAGACAGCTCTCCTATAATACATCCAGCTCTCCCATAAACAGCTCTCCTGTAATACATCCAGTTCTCTCATAAACAGCTCTCCTATAATACAGCTCTCCTATAATACAGCTCTCCTATAATACATCCAGCTCTCCTATAATAAAGGCAGCTCTCCTATAATGCAGGCAGCTCTCCTATAATAAAGCCAGCACTCCTATAATACAGCCAGCTCTCTCTATAAACAGCTCTCCTATAATACAAACAACTCTCCTATAATTCAACCAGCTCTCCTATAATACAGACAGCTCTCCTATAATACAGCCCCCTCTCCTATGATACATCCAGCTCTGCCATAAACAGCTCTCCTATAATACATCCAGCCCTCCCATAAACAGCTCTCCTATAATACAGCCAGCACTCCCATAAACAGCTCTCCTATAATACAGCCAGCACTCCTATAATACAGCCAGCTCTCCTATAATACAGCCAGCTCTCCTATAATACAGACAGCTCTCCTATAATACAGCCAGCTCTCCTATAATACAGACAGCTCTCCTATAATACAGACAACTCTCCTATAATACAGCCAGCACTCCCATAAACAGCTCTCCTATAATACAGCCAGCACTCCTATAATACAGCCAGCACTCCCATAAACAGCTCTCCTATAATACAGCCAGCACTCCTATAATACAGCCAGCACTCCCATAAACAGCTCTCCTAAAATACAGCCAGCACTCCTATAATACAGCCAGCACTCCTATAATACAGCCAGCACTCCCATAAACAGCTCTCCTATAATACAGCCAGCACTCCTATAATACAGCCAGCACTCCTATAATACAGCCAGCACTCCCATAAACAGCTCTCCTATAATACAGCCAGCACTCCTATAATACAGCCAGCACTCCCATAAACAGCTCTCCTATAATACAGCCAGCATTCCCATAAACAGCTCTCCTATAATACAGCCAGCTCTCTCTATAAACAGCTCTCCTATAATACAACCAGCTCTCCTATAATACAACCAGCTCTCCTATAATACAGACAGCTCTCCTATAATACAGACAGCTCTCCTATAATACAGACAGCTCTCTTATGATACATCCAGCTCTGCCATAAACAGCTCTCCTATAATACATCCAGCCCTCCCATAAACAGATCTCCTATAATAAAGCCAGCTCTCCCATAAACAGCTCTCCTATAATACAGCCAGCTCTCCCATAAACAGCTCTCCTATGATGCAACCAGCTCTCCTATAATACATCCAGCCCTCCTATAATACAGCCAGCTCTCCCATAAACAGCTCTCCTATAATACAGCCAGCTCTCCCATAAACAGCTCTCCTATAATACAGCCAGCTCTCCCATAAACAGATCTCCTATAATACAGACAGCTCTCCTATAATACATCCAGCTCTCCCATAAACAGCTCTCCTGTAATACATCCAGTTCTCCCATAAACAGCTCTCCTATAATACAGCTCTCCTATAATACATCCAGCTCTCCTATAATACAGGCAGCTCTCCTATAATACAGGCAGCTCTCCTATAATAAAACCAGCACTCCTATAATACAGCCAGCTCTCTCTATAAACAGCTCTCCTATAATACAAACAACTCTCCTATAACACAACCAGCTCTCCTATAATACAGACAGCTCTCCTATAATACAGCCCCCTCTCCTATGATACATCCAGCTCTGCCATAAACAGCTCTCCTATAATACATCCAGCCCTCCCATAAACAGCTCTCCTATAATACAGCCAGCTCTCCCATAAACAGCTCTCCTATAATACAGCCAGCTCTCCCATAAACAGCTCTCCTATGATGCAACCAGCTCTCCTATAATACAACCAGCTCTCCCATAAACAGCTCTCCTATAATACAGACAGCTCTCCTATAATACATCCAGCTCTCCCATAAACAGCTCTCCTATAATACATCCAGCTCTCCCATAAACAGCTCTCCTATAATACATCCAGCTCTCCCATGAACAGCTCTCCTATAATACAGACACCTCTCCTATAATACAGACACCTCTCCTATAATACAGACACCTCTCCCATAAACAGCTTTCATATAATACAACCAGCTCTCCTATAATACAGACAGCTCTCCCATAAACAGCTCTCCTATAATACATCCAGCTCTCCCATAAACAACTCTCCTATAATACAACCAGCTCTCCTATAATACAGACACCTCTCCTATAATACAGACACCTCTTCCATAAATAGCTTTCCTATAATACAACCAGCTCTCCTATAATACATCCAGCTCTCCCATAAACAGCTCTCCTATAATACATCCAGCTCTCCCATAAACAGCTCTCCTATAATACATCCAGCTCTCCCATAAACAGCTCTCCTATAATACAGCCAGTTCTCCCATAAACAGCTCTCCTATAATACAGACAGCTCTCCTATAATACAGCCCACTCTCTTATAATACAGACAGCTCTCCTATAATACAGCCCCCTCTCCTATAATACATCCAGCTCTCCCATAAACAGCTATCCTATAATACAACCAGCTCTTCTATTAACAGCTCTTCTATGATGCAACCAGCTCTCCTATAATACAACCAGCTCTCCCATAAACAGCTTTCCTATAATACAGACAGCTCTCCTATAATACAGACAGCTCTCCTATAATACACCCAGCTCTCCCATAAACAGCTCTTCTATAATACAGCCAGCTCTCCTATAATACATCCAGCTCTCCCATAAACAGCTCTCCTATACTACATCCAGCTCTCCCATAAACAGCTCTTCTAAAATACAGACAGCTCTCCTATAATACAGACAGCTCTCCCATAAACAGCTCTCCTATAATACAACCAGCTCTCCTATAATACAACCAGCTCTCCTATAAACAGCTCTCCTATAATGCAGACAGCTCTCCTATAATACATCCAGCTCTCCCATAAACAGCTCTCCTATAATACATCCAGCTCTCCCATAAACAGCTCTCCTATAATACATCCAGCTCTCCCATAAACAGCACTCCTATAATACAGCCAGCTCTCCCATAAACAGCTCTCCTATAATACAGACAGCTCTCCTATAATACAGACATCTCTCCCATAAACAGCTCTCCTATAATACAACCAGCTCTCCTATAATACATCCAGCTCTCCTATAATGCTTCCAGCTCTCCCATAAACAGCTCTCCTATAATACAGCCAGCTCTCCCAAAAAACAGCTCTCCTATAATACAGCCAGCTCTCCCAAAAACAGCTCTCCTATAATACAGAACAGACAGCTCTCCTATAATACAGACAGCTCTCCCATAAACAGCTCTCCTATAATACAACCAGCTCTCCTATAATGCATCCAGCTCTCCTATAATGCATCCAGCTCTCCCAAAAACAGCTCTCCTATAATACAGATAGCTCTCCTATAATACAGACAGCTCTCCTATAATACAGACAGCTCTCTCATGATACAGACAGCTCTCCCATGATACAGACAGCTCTCCGATGATACAGACAGCTCTCCCACGATACAGACAGCTCTCCCACGATACAGACAGCTCTCCCACGATACAGCCAGCTCTGCTACAGTACAGCCAGCTCTCCTACAATACAGCCAGCTCTCCTATAATACAGCCAGCTCTCCTACAATACAGCCAGCTCTTCCATAAACAGCTGGCCTAAAGTAAGGACAAAGACTTCTCAGCCATTGTGAATGTCATGACTGGAATGAGTGTGTTAGAATAGCTCCATGTGAGGTCCGGAAATATAAACATAATGTAACCTATAGATTAGCAGGTCCCTGGACTGTCCCTAGCTATTATAATTACAGCATGTGCTCTTGCTATCCCAGGGCTATCCTGCCCATATTAAAACATATGAATACATACCTGCCTATTGAAATATATTAGAACGCAGCCATGGCTGTTTCATATCATATATCAGGTTAGGGACATTGTGGAAGCCCCTCCTGCTTGTCATTTGAACAGTCATATTCTCTGTAAAGCACTTTCTGTAGGCTTGATGAACCCCAAACAGGGTTTTACTCTGTGCCTCTTCTGAATAAAATGTGTTCTAGACTTCAAATAGCTAATTTTCCGCCATTTTCTGTCATTAAAAGCTCTTTCGTGCACGTTAAAGTTATCTAAGTCCAAAGCCAAACATATAATATATTGCCAATCCTGAGATGCGGGATATTTCCCCACAGTCAGAATACACTGATCAGCCTATCACTTATAGGCTATAGCCTGCAGTGCTAATTGAGCAGGGAAAATCAGACAGAGCAGCTGTATGTTGGAATACAGAATTGTACTTTGAGCAACAACTACTGTACATCAGTATTTAGTAGAGATATATTCTTCGAACAGTAGATGACAGTGTTTATAAGTTTGTAGCTGAATCTATGGCATGCTGTGGGGTTGATTTACTAAAACTAGAGAGAGTGCAAAATCTGGTGCAGCTCTGCATGCTAGTCAATCAGCTTCTAACTTCAGCTTGTTCAATTAGGCTCCATTTACACCTAGGTGATTTGAATCATGGGCGGAATCGCTGCGATTCTGCCCGTGATTACAAATCGAGGTAAAACGTGGGAGACATTTGTGATGCCATTACTTCTTAGTGGCACCCCAATCGTGGTGCGATTTTGCCACAATAAATCATGCTGCAATCACAGCAAATCATGGCGCAGTTGCCCAAAAGAACCACCTGCTCCTTTTTAAATAATAAGCTTCGCACGTTGCGATTTTGTGCAATTGCAGCCTGATTTATTGCGGAAAAATCGCACCGTGATTGGGGTGCCATTAAGAAGTTATGGCATCGAAAATGTGTCCTGCGTTTTGCCATATTTGGATTAAGAGCAGAATCGCAGCGATTCCACCCGCGATTCAAAGCGCCTAGGTTTGAATGGAGCCTGATGCTTGGACAAAATACCTGGAAACTGATTGGTTTCTATGCTTAGCTGCACATTATTTTGTACTCTCCAGTTTTATTAAATCAACCACTGTGTCTTTTCTTGAATAAAAAGTTCCTTATTCCTGCAGCTAAGCAGCAAAGCCCATGTGGTCTGTGTGTTCTGTAGGTCTGTATACAGAATTTCTAACACTGTACTTGCCTCTAGGATTGCTAAGCTGTCAGTACCCCCACACCCGCTCCAGCGGTCTGTGGATTTGAAATCCCCGCTCTTCTCTCTCTCTCTGCACGTCCAGAACGGACCAAATGGATTCTGATTGGATATCTGACTGAATAGTACAGACAGCAGCTGTGCCATTTATAGCTGCTCTGCTATTGCTAACATTAGAAACAATGGCATGGTACTCTAAACTGCCTTAGAAGACATCAAGCTTGAATCATAAAGTTTTAAAGTAGTTCTAAAGTCTTAAAGTACTGTAGAACTATAGGCAAAACCTTTTTTCCATTTTGGATAGATTAAGGGAGGGTCAGAACCCATCAGATTTTTTTTTTCTTGCCAACTATGTCCCATTGCGGAGAATTCCCTTCACTTCCTGTCCCTTAGCCAAACAGGATGTGTGAGGAAATCCAGATATATAAATGCAGTGTTAATAGGAATCAAGCAATTGTTAAATGAATGGAATGAGCATAGGCGACACAGCAGACAGAATGCTGCTGTCTGCTGTGTCTCCTATGCTCATTCCACAGTGCAGTTTTGATAACTGTGATACAACGAACTTGGTGGTTGCTTGGAGCCCGGAGAGGTTCATGAGTGTTATACCTAGGCTGCATGTGTAAACAAAGCGTGTCAGGGGCTCACACGTTATCTGGTAAGAGCGGTGTGTGCACAGTGATGATCACAACTCTAGCTTTTCAGCACGGCTGGTGGGACTCATCTGATCTAGCCCTCTTATGATTGATCATTCTGGAGTGATTTCTCGTTCATCCTGCAACTTTACTTTATGAACATTTAACAACTTCTTGATTCCTATTAGCGCTGCATTTATATATATGGATTGTTTCAGGGGCGGACTGACCATAGGGCACTTCGGGCACTGCCCGAGGGCCCTTGGTCAGTAGGGGGCCCCATGACAGCTTCCACTTTGATCTACCTATCAATCACAGCTAGCCGACAGGTAGATCGGCCCTCCTGCTCCATGTAATGTTCTCTGCTGTGCCCCATAATGTACCCTGCTAGCCTCTGTAATGTACCCTGCCAAGCCCCATAATGTGCCCCTCTGCCTCCCCCCATGTAATGTGCCCTATAATGTTCCCTGCTGCCCCCCCATTTAATGCGTCCTACTGTGCCCCCTAACCTGTAATGTGCCCTGGTGTGCCCCATAATGTGCCCTGCTGTTCCCCATGTAGTGTACCCTCCTGCCCTCCACACACACATATTATGCCCTCCTGACCCCGTGTGCTATGACCTGCTGACTCCTATACTTTGCCATACCCACTCCCATGCTCTGGCCTGCTGCCCCCTGTGTACTGTGCTTTCTTGACCCCCCATGCTCTGCTCTGCTGCCCCCTGTGCACTGCTTATCTCAGGTTCAACCCAGAATTGAGGCGTCTATGCAGTGCAAGCTGAGGGGGTGGGAATTTGTGTAGGAGTGGCTTGAGTGTGGCAGGATACACAGGGGGCCCCATGATCTCATGTTGCCTGGGGGCCCCATGAGTTGTCAGTCCGCCCCTGGATTGTTTAATGTGTCATGTATGAACATTATGCATAGCTGCTTTTGGTCCTATACTGTATATAGTAGTTCTTTTTGCGCAGATTTCCTTTTGATTTTAAACTATCTGTGAGAGGAAATGCCTGCAAAATAAGGGAATTCCTTCGGCTACCCACCCCCCAGGTCGCCAGAACTAGCTCCCCCCCAATACTTACCCGAGCTCCATCCAGATCCAGCCTCAGCTTTCCAGAGTCTCTCAAACCTCATTGGCTGAGGCAGCAACGGGAGCCAGTCAATCACAGCCAGTGAACCAGTGAGGAGAGAGAGTGGGTAGGACTGAGCAGCAGCTCTGTGTGTGTATGGACATGCAGAGCAGTGACTCTGGAAGCTGCTTGCTGTGGGAGCACTCGGCAGGAAGGAGGGGCCAAGAGCGCCTGTGGGGGACCCAAGAAGAAGAGGATGCGGGCTGCTCTGTGCAAAACCACTACACAGAGCAGGAGAAGATAACATGTTTGTTATTTTTTTAACAAAAAACAAGCCTTTAATATCACTTTAACTCCCAGCTTGCTAAGGAGGCACTCGAAGTAGGGAGAAGTGGACAGCACAGAAGAGGAGATAAAGCACATTTCTGTGTAATATCATTGCACCGAGCAGGTAAGTATCACTTTAACCACTTGCTTACTGGGCATTTAAACCCCCCTCCTGCCCAGACCAATTTTCGGCTTTCAGCGATGTCGCCGTTTGAATTACAATTGTGCGGTCGTGCAACGTTGTACCCAAACAAAATTGACATTGTTTGTTTCCACAAATACAGCTTTCTTTTGGTGGTATTTGATCAACCACCTCTGCGGTTTTTACTTTTTGCTCTATAAACAAACAATCGAAAAGCGATGATTTTGAAAAAAGAACAATATTTTTTACTTTTTGCTATAATAAATATCCAAAAAAATATATATATATTCATCAGTTTTGACCGATATATATTCTTCTACATATTTTTTGGGGGAAAAATTGGCGTGTATTGATTGGTTTGCGCAAAAGTTATTGCGTCTACAAACTATGGGAATTGATTTATGGCATTTTTATTTATTTATTTATTTTTTACTAGTAATGGCAGCAATCTGTGATTTTTATCGGGACTGTGACATTACAGCAGACATGGCGGACATTTTTTACACTTTTTTTACATTTATACAGCGATCAGAAATCTAAATAACCACTGAATACTGTATAAATGTCACTGGCAGGGAAGGGGTTAACACTAAGGGGGCAATCAAGGGGTTAATTGTGTTCCCTGTATGTGTTCTAACTGTATGGGGGCTGGGCTGGCAGGGATAGAACAGATCTAACTGATCCCGATCACAGGGATCAGTAGATCTGTTATGTCGCCCTTAACAGAACGGAGAACCGCCGTGTTTACATTGGCGGTTCACCGTTCTGCCACTCTGTCACTATTAGGCGGTTGTGAGTGCGTGCGGGGAGCTCGCAATGGGGCGGACGTCCATGGCCGTTTTTTGGCTATAACACGGACCTGTAGAGGTTAACTCAAGGATAAGGATCTTTATTATCAGCCATGTGACTATCTATTGGCTCTATCCTGAAAATAGTTGTATTTTTTCAATAATTTTTAATAATTTTGCAAAACATTTACGTAATACATTTGTGAAATATGAAGTGGCAATAAACAGAATAGTACATAAAAATAAACAGTCTTTTATGATTATAATTGGGTGTCTGGATGTTTAACGGAGGCAACAGAAGGAGTGTCACTGCATGTGTCAACACTTAGGCCTCATACACACGGACGTTTCTAAAAAAATAAACAAAAATAAAACAATAAAAAATAAACAAAAATAAACAAAACGTCGGGCCCAACGTCAAGGAAAAAAAGTCGGCGTTTTTCGGCATTATGCATCTGCGTTTTTGAGCGTTAGTGAGCGTCGGCGTCAATAGGCGTTTTTCAGTGCTGTATCACAAAAAAATGGCCTGGTTAGGAAGGGGGTAAATCTTTCCGGAGCTGAAGTGGGCATAGACAGCAAAAAAAAAATGACAGGGGGCGATAACCCCCCTCCACTCTGTTCAAAACTAAAAAATAAAGTTTTGCCTTTAGTTATACTTTAACTATCAAATGTGTTCTTTTACTACACTAAGGCCCCTTTCACACTGGGGCCGCCCGTTCGTTTTTTGCGCTTTACTGCTGTTATCGCTGTTTAAGCGTCGCTTTTCGGTCACTAGTGGGGCACTTTTAACCCCTAAAAAGGGGTTAAAAGCGCTGCTTTCAAATCGATTTTAAGATGCTTTGATATCGGCGCCAATTCATTTCAATGGACAGGGGTGGTTTCAGAGCGATGTATACACCGCTCCCGCACCGTCCCAAAGATGCTGCTTGCAGGACTTTTTCCCCGTCCCGCAAGCGCACCGCCCCAGTGTGAAAAGACACACTGACTTGAATGGAGAGGCGGTTTTTAGGCACTCAGGAGAGGCTCTTTCCAGCGCTAAAGCGCATGAAAACCGCCCCAGTGTGATCCTGTAATTCTCAAATTTAAACTATCCTATTTGTTATTTGAAAAGTCAAGAAAAAGGGCACTTTTTATGCATTAATCTTCATTGTCTGTGTTGCTGGAATAATGAAAGGGACATATTCTTTGCCTATATACTTTGCCCTATAATGTCACCCTTCTTCCAATCTCACAAAGTTGGCATGTATGCATTCTGGATAAAAATAATATAATTTGCAATGTCTCTACTGCATCCACCACCAACAATCAAATGGACAAAATAATAATCATTCACCAGATACATTTTAATTTTTTTTTAAGTACAGTGACAACAAAAAAGGGTCAAAAGAAAATAATAATTTTTATTATTATTGTCATGTAGATTATTGCATATTTGTTTCATATGTAGTACTTCTGTTCATGTTCATACATATGTAATTCCCTGGTGTTCTCAATGGAAGTTGTTAAAATGTAAACATGAGGCTGCATCATGTGCTCTATGTTTACTACCATCCCAAATCATCCCAGATGTCCCTTTTTTCACTATACTGCTTTGTCCTGTTAATGAAAAGAAGCAGCACATGACATGGCCTAGTACCATCTGTGGTTCAGGATAGTGTGTCTTTTAGTGAATTCTTTCCATCCCATCCCCCAAAATAGTCTGAGTTGGCATAGGGCTTTAGCCACACTGTGAATCCCAGCTGCAAGAGTCTAGTGATTCCTATGGCTGGGGCTGACAGCTGTGTGCAGATAGCTGTGGCCACTAGCCATGTACAATGCAATGAGAGCCTGTTCATGATTGTTCTCTCAGCCAGCAATTACCTACAATGATTGTGTCAATCCCAATGGCAAAAATCAGATTTTTACCATTGGGATTTGCAGCTAGGCTAAACTCTCTTCTGTATAGTGATTATTTCACAAAGAGCTAATTGTGATACATTTATTGTCAAATAATATTCTCTTCTTTTCAGCTTACAGCAGAAAAGAATGGTCCGCCTAATTACTAAAGCCTGGTACACACGCACTGATTGTTGGGCAACCGAACGTCCAACTTTTGTCCAAATTGGCTGTTGGCGGTTTTGTCTAGTGTACTGACGGTAGTCAAGTAATCGTCCAACAAAGCTGAACGTAGTGACGTGTTGGGAGCGTATAAAGAGAAAGTTCAGGTGAATGTGAATTGTGAATCATGGACACAGGTTTACACCACCTAACACTTCCTGGATTCCAAACATGCGTGTTTGTACTTCCATCTTTTTGTTGGCCAACTTCTGTACACACGAGCCAACAATTGGCCAATGCCTTGTTGGCCAACAAAAGTTTTCTAGTCTTGTCAGCCAACTTCTGTTGGACGATAATTGGAAATCGGCTGTCGAATCGTGTGCAACGGGCGGATAATTGGCCAAGAGGCTGTTGGACGACCGTTGTTGGCCAATAATCGTACCATGTGTACGGGCCTTAACACTGACATGAAATAATTTAGAATTAATAACTGCAGATCTCCATAAAGCCTCATACACACGGTGCGTCGGTCGTATGAAAACGGTCGTACTACCGCTTGTTGTACGATCATCTGACCGTTAGTACACGCGATTAGAACAGCCTACATGCGACGGTCGTACAACAGAAGTTTGTTGAGCAGACTAGAAAACGTTGGCTGTACCAACAAGCGGTCGTACGACCATAGTACCGTGTGTACAGAGAATTGGGTCCAACAAGTTGTACGTGCAAAACACGCATGCTCAGAAGTCAGGAATTCCCGGAAGTGTCCGTTCGTTCCTAATTCACATATTACATGCACCTGAACTTCCTCTTTATACGCTCGTAATACGTCACTACGTTCAGCTTGGTCGTACGATCGCTTAGTGTATGTCAGTACACGAGATACAACAGCCAACATAAGATTTGGGCAGTTTGGTTGTAAGATCGTCGCATTGTGTGTACAAGGCTTTAGAGTCACTATACACCTTACAGTCTGTCCATACAATCTTTGTACAATCAACTTTAGATTTACCAAAACTTTGTAATACGGAGATCTACCGACAATCCAATGAATTTATGTACAATGAGGGAGGCCTTTGCACTACATTGTCAGGAGACCTAAAGAAGATTGTACCATAAGATTGTAGCATGTGTGGTGAGATTAAGACATCATATTACAAAACAATAGACTGCAAAGTGTGAAATTATAGGAGTTGTAAAATCTCGAGGTTTTTCACCTTAATGCATTCTAACTTTCACCTTAATGCAGAGACCCTCTTTTACCTACTTGAACCTGATCGTTCCAGCGACGAGCATGAGCCCAGCAGCTCCAACCGCTGGCTCAGGTCCTCATTGGATAGATTGATAGCAGCAGGAGCCATTGGCTCCCGCTGCTGTCAATCAAATCTAGTAACACAGGATCCGAGGGCGGGGCTGAGTCCTGCTGTCTGTGTCAATGGACACAGCAGCAGGACTCAGGAGCATGCCGCATGGGTGCCCCCATGGAAATCGGCTCTCCGTGGGGGCACCCAATGAAGAGGAGGAGCAAGGAGAGCCGCCGGGAAACCCCAGAAAAGGAGGATAAGAACCGCTCTGTGCAAAACCCTTGCACAGAGCAGGTAGGTATGACTTTTGTTTGTTTGTTATTAAAAAAAAATGAACCTTTACAATCACTTTAAGCCTAGTACACCCTATTAATTTTGTTCCGTTCAACCCAGTGGGCTGAATGAAAAAAAAAAATTGAAGAGCTCAGGAGGAGCCACTGTACTAACAATCCAATTTTATAACATAGAGCGATCTCCCCTGCTGAGCTCTTATGTTCTGACAGGGGGTGGGGCCATTGGCTGAGAGTGTTGATTGGGTGCCGATTGGCAGACCTTTTTCAGTCATGCCCCTTCGACAGAAGCTGGCTGAATGGCAGGCTTCTGTCAGACTGGCTACTGTACACAAGGGCGTAATGTCAGCCAGTTTCTATTGAACTTGTTGAAGCTGCCCAATATTCGGCAATATGTGTACGGCCCTTTAGGTAAGGAAGAATGCACACATTACCTTTGAAGGTACAGGGTTTTTTGGTAGCCCATTGGAAGTCACATTCTTACAACCAGATTAGTACAGGTGGTCCCCTAGTTACAAGCATCCGACTTACAAACGACTCCTACTTACAAACTGAGGGAGACAACAGGAAGTGAGAGGAAATCTCCACCTAGGAAGGGAAATTCACTCCTGTAAGAGTTATCATGAGAAAAAGGTGTCTCCATTGAAGTTTTATCACCAAGGTTTCCACAACAACCCAAAATTTTCAAAATCCAATTATCATTGGGACAGGAAGTGAGGTGAAATCTTCAGAACAGAAACATAGACAGCAAAACAAACATTACAGGGGTGATAACCCTTCCCTATGCTATCCAAAAAGCTTAAAAATGTTTTTTTTGGCTGAAGCTACACTTAAAAAATGTACCTGTTCCCACTTACATACAAGTTCAACTTAAGAACAAACCTACCCTATCCCTATCTTGTTTATAACCCGGCGACCGCCTGTAGAAGACTATTCTGATTAGTTGCTGTGTGTCACTGCACTTTGCCCAAGTGTATGTAAAAGCAATTGGGGCCTATTTACTCAGTGCAATTCCATATTTTTTATTCTACCAAAATGATGTATTTTTTCCAAAAAAATTGCATTTGATAAACAGTTGCACAAATAGCATGCAACAGAAATAATTGCACATGCCACCATTTTAGAGAGAAATCCCCATTTGCAAAAATAAATGGCTGCAATAAAAGTCCATATGATGAAAAAGTAAATCAC
This sequence comes from Glandirana rugosa, assembly GCA_018402905.1. NCBI lineage: Eukaryota > Metazoa > Chordata > Amphibia > Anura > Ranidae > Glandirana > Glandirana rugosa. The sequence goes on from BLSH010365566.1 coordinate 888,407, forward strand.
AGTTCATGAATTCAAGTCTCCATACAGCTGTTCATGCACATGCAAGTCCATCATTCCAACACAGCTGGAGTGTGTCGGGAACGCCTGCTACACTGCACATGCACAGCTCTGAGTGAAATCAATAGAAACCTGCGAGCAGGCAGGTGATGCATATGGGACATAGGAGACACTGGAAGATCCCATAGCTGATGCTGAATACACTTTGGTTGGGTTGAGAGGCCACAAGCGTGACTGACCTCCAGTAATTAAGAGGTCCAGTCTTTCTGGTAAGGAGACACCTGTTAAAGTGGTGGAGGATTCACTAGTGGTGTTGTTCTTTGTGGATTGCAGAGGGCTCACTGTGCTGATTTCGATTAAATATATATGTGTTCCGCGCAAACGGATAAAGTTATGATCTTAGAGCTGCTGCCTCCACCAGAACTCCACTAAAAGTGTAGTTGGATAATACAATAACAATTATGGTGGAAAATGGCGCTGCTCTATATTATATCTGATATATTTTCCAGGGTGCTGGTAAGTGGATGTTATAAAATAGAGGACTCCGATTTTATATAAAAATATATTAACCACTTCAATACCAGGCCTGTTTCTTGAGTTCGGTGCTTACCAGTTAAAAACAGTTTTTTTTGCTATAAAATTACTTAGAACCCCCAAACATTATATATATTTTTTT
>BLSH010365566.1:910584-949669 GCA_018402905.1 Glandirana rugosa
AACTCTCAGACACAAAAACTAGTGATTAAATACCACCAAAAGAAAGCTCTATTTGTGTGAAAAAAAGGACGCAAATTTCATATGGGTACCGTGTTGCATGACTGAGTAATTGTCATTCAAAGTGTGATGATAGCGCTGAAAGCTGAAAAATGGCCTGGACAGGAAGGGGGTTTTCGTGCCAGGTACTGATGTGGTTAAGTATCAGAGATTTTTAAATTTTGAAGCATGACATGTTGGGTATCAATTTACTCGGGCTAACATTATCTTTCATAATAAGGAAAAAAAATTGGACTAACTATACTGTTGTCTTATTTTTTAACTCAAAAAAGTGATTTTTTTCCAAAAAAATTGCGCTTGTAAGACTGCTGCACAAATACGGTGTGACATAAAGTGTTGCAATGACCGCCATTTTATCCTCTAGGGGGTTAGAGAAAAAAAATATAATGTTTGGGGTTTCTAAGTAATTTTATAGCAAAAAAAACCCTGATTTTAACTTGTAAACACAGACTCTCAAAAAGAGGCTCGGTCCTTAAGTGGTTAATAATTCTGCCTAGTGGGACGGCAAAAAGATCGATAGGCAGGACTGCTAGCGCCCTTTCTGACAGGATAACCCCAAAAGGCCTATTATGACTTGGATCCAGATGTCGCCCAGGATTATGAGACACTGAAAGCCGAAATGCTTGCACGCATGGGTGTCACCATTGCAGTCCGGGCTCAATGGGTGCATTGGTGGTCATACAGTACTAACAAGCCACCCCACTGCCATTTGATACACCTCACCAAGAAATGGTTGCAGCCAGAGACTTGGAGGGCCCTAAGATTGTGGAGCGTGTGGTCATGGACCATTATTTACAGGTGCCTCCTGCCACTTTGAGGAAGTGGGTCAGCCACAGGGCCGGCTTAAGCAATAGGCGGGATAGGCAGCCGCCTAGGGCGCCAGGACAGGAGGGGCGGTAAAATCATCGCCGACACAGTGATCCCGCTTCCCGCACCGCTCACTGCTATGACACACCCCGCCGCACCAAGCAGATTGGAGCTCAGATGTGGTGTGACAAGCCAGAGGATGAGCCGGGCGTGGAAGTAAACAAGCGCCGCTGGAGCAGGGGGCAGAGTCTGCGTGGGCAGCTGCGGGTGGAGCGTTTCCCTCCTCCCCTTCTCTGTGTAAATAGACAGCGGCTAGCGCTGGTGTTCTGGTGAGAACGCCCCCTCCTCCCTGCGAGATGTGTGTCATAGTCAGTGACACAGTGAGAGCGGTGAAAGGCAGGCCAGCTTACAGAGGAGTCAGCTCCATCCTATCTGCTCTGTCGTCATAACCCCGCCCTCACTCTGCTGCTTGTCCAATCTGCTACTCCCCCTGCCATTTGTGCCCGCCCAACCCCGCCCACACACCATCCACCTGCATGCAATGCACCAGCCCTGACTGCGAGAGGAGTTCTGTGGGCTGCTGGGCGGCACTTTTCAAACAATATCAGCCCTGGGGGACAGCAGCCTGAATGGCAGAGCATCAATGGTGAGTGAGACTTCCATGCCCACAGTAACATCCTTTGTGTTCCCACCCCTTTGTGCTATGCACCCCCCTTTCTTTTTCTCTCTCTACCCCCCTTTCTTTTCCTTCCCCCTCTCTTCCTCCTCTACATAATTCTCTCTCCCTCTCCCCCCTAGGCTAGGGCCTGTCCTGTCCGCATACCACCCTGGCCTATCCGTATACTGCCCTGTCCTGTCCATATACCACCCTGCCCTGTCCGCATACCACCCTGTCCTGTCCATATACTACCCTGTCCTGTCCATATACCACCCTGTCCTATCCGCATACCACCCTGTCCTGTCCGCATACCACCCTGTTCTGTCCATATACTGTCCTGTCCGCATACCACCCTGTCCTATCCGCATACCACCCTGTCCTGTCCATATACCACCCTGTCCTGTCCGCATACCACCCTGTCCTGTCCGCATACCACCCTGTCCTGTCCGCATACCACCCTGTCCTATCCGCATACCACCCTGTCCTGTCCATATACCACCCTGTCCTGTCCATATGTGCAATGGTCAGATAGGTCACACATGTTACACGGGCAGGGCAAAGAGGGTGGAGTCAGGGGCGGCGCTAAGGGGGCGCCAAAATTACGTTTCGCCTAGGGTGTCAGAAATCCTTGCACCGGCCCTGGTCAGCCATGGGGACCCTAAGACTGTAAACCAGCTGGTGAACCTGGTGGAGAGATATACTGTTGCTGAGGACTTGTTTAACCCATCCGTGCCCCACTCCAATGTCTCTAGGGGTGAAAAATCGCTCGGAGGATCCGGTAAGACTGTTCCAGGGTTCAAGGGCGTGGAGAAAAATTACAAGACTGTTGCTACAGATAATGAGACTATGGGCTCAGGACCTAGAGATTGACCAAATAGGTCAGGAAGGTGACTGGGTACAGAACACATAAAATGTAATCGCTGCCATGCATTTGGTCATATTGCTGTTAACTGTTCCCTAAATGATGAACCAATGTAATGTGATAATGCTTACTTGAAAAAACCCATGCCTCTTTTTGCACAGGTGGCATGTACTGAACATGTTAGGAATGTATGAAAAAACAAATGTGTGTAATTTCAGTTGATGGAAAGCCAGTCACGGCTCTGCTAGATTCTGGTAGTGTGGTGACATTAGTCAAAGGTGACTGTGTAAATCCCGCAAATTTTCCCCACTTTTGGAGTTTATGGGAAAACAGAAGGAGTCGGGAGGACAGAGCTCCCTCTGCTGAGGAAACACCGGAACTCACTCCGGACCTTTTTGTGTACAAAATTGAAAGGGGTACTGATGGCATGTCTGAAGAAGGAGAAGATCCTTTTCCTTTTTCTGTAATGGCCGGGGAGCAGGCGGAGCCAGAATCCAGCCCCCAGATGGAGGTTAATGACCAAGAAATTATCTCTGACTCTAATAGTGAGAGCGGACAGAATGTGGTGCCTGACTTAGAGGTCAGGAAATATGATTTTGTACGGAATAACTAAAAGACGCCACACTCAATAGAGCCAGAGAAAACATTAAGATGATAGATGGGGAACCTGTTGAACCTAATATATGGGTGTCTTTTCCCTACATGGCTCTTAAAAATAACTTGCTGTATCGGGTGGTAAAGCAAAAAGAGGAGGAGGTAGAGCAGCTAGTGGTTCCCAAACCCTATCACCGGATGGTATTAGATTTAGCCCATGGTCATATAATGGGGGTACATGTGGGTATAGAAAAAACTAAGGAGAGAATAACCCAGAGATTATTTTGGCCCGGGTAATATGCAGATGTCAGAATATTGTGAGTCATGCCCAGAGTGTCAGTATTCTGCTCCTTCGCCCTATTTTCGCAGTCCGCAGGTACCATTGCCAATCATTAAAGTGCCTTTTGAAAGAATTGGCATGGATCTGGTGGGACCAGTAGTAAAGTCTGCCCGGGTCCATCAGAACATACTGGTAATACTATATATTATAATATCCTGAAGCCATTCCCTTGCATAATACCTCAGCGAAAACTATTGCCAAAGAGCTTGTCCAGGTATTTAGTCATGTGGGTATTCCAAAAAAAATATCCATGGATTAAGGCACCCCATTTATGTCCCGAGTCACTAAAGAATTGTGTAAGTTGTTCAAAATCTCCATCTCCGTACCTCTGTCTACCACCCGCAAACTGATGGTCTTGTGGAGAGATTTAACAAAAGCCCAAAAGCATGTTAAAAAAGGTGGTGGACAAAGATGGGAGAAATTGGGATTTTTTGCTGCCATATCTCATGTTTGCCATACAGGAGGTATCTCAGGCATCTACAGGTTACTCCCCTTTTGTATTGGGAGACATCCCAGGGGATTGCTAGATGTTGCAAAAGAAACATGGGAGGGAGCGACCACTCCTTATAGAAGTGCCATCGAGCATATCTCACTGATGCAAGAAAGGATTGCTGCTGTCATGCCGTTTGTACAGGAGCATATGGAGCAAGCCCAAGAGGCCCAAAGAAGCAAAAGAAATATGGGAGGGAGCGACCATGACTTATAGAAGTGTCATTGAGCATATCTCACTGATGCAAGATAGAATTGCTGCTGTACAGGAACATATGGAGCAAGCCCAGGAGGCCCAGAGAACGGTTTATAATCGGCATGCCAAGACTCGGGTCTTCAACCCTGGGGATAGCGTGCTGGTACTAGTCCCCACAGTTGAGAGTAAAGGAAGAAGGACATTAAAGAATTTGTGAGTAAGAATAGAGACTTTTTCTCTCACCTGCCCTGAATGACCACAGTTATACAGCATGACATATTGACGGAACCAGGTATCCATGTAAATGTAAAGCCCTATAGAATACCCGAGGCTAGATGGAAGCAGTTGCAAATGAAATAAAGAACATGTTAGAGCTGGATGTAATAGGGGAGTCCCACAGTGACTGGTCAACTCCCATAGCGTTGGTCCCAAAACCAGATGGAACTGTAAGGTTTTGTAATGATTTCAGGAAGTTGAACAGCGTGTCTAAATTCGATGTGTACCCAATGCCTCGGGTTGACAAGCTTGTTGACAGATTGGGAGGTGTCCGGTACATAACTACTTTAGATCTGACCAAAGGTTATTGGCAGATACCCCTAACGGTGTCTGCGATAGAGAAAACTGCATTTTCTACCCCTGACGGGTCCTTCCGGTAAAAGTGGATGCCTTTTGGCTTGCATGGTGCTCCTGCCTCATTCCAGAGAATGATGGATAAGACCTTAAGACCACATCGCCAATACGCAGCCGCCTATTTGGACAATATTGTCATCCACAGCTCAGATTGGGAATCTCATTTGCCCCGGGTGCAAGCAGTAGTAGATTCTCTTAGGAAAGCAGGACTCACTGCCAACCCCAGAAAGTGTGCCATAGGCTTGGAGGAGGCCAAATACCTTGGCTACATTATTGGTCGGGGGCTGATCAAGCCTCAGATCAATAAGATTGAGGCAGTTCAAAAGTGGCTCCAATCTATAAATAAAAAGCAAGTTTGTGCATTTATTTGGATCACAGGGTACTACAGGCACTTTATACCCAATTTTTCCACCATTGCAGCCCCACTGACAGATCTGACGAAGGGTAGAGGGTCGGGCATGATAAAGTGGAATCCTGAGGCAGAGGAGGCATTTTAAATGTTGAAGCAAGCCCTTTGTGCACAACCTGTGATCGTGACCCCAGATTTCACAAAGGAATTTGTGGTGCAGACAGACGCCTCTGATGTGAGACTCGGTGCTGTACTGTCCCCAAGCAGAAGGCTCAACAGACATGATAAAAACGATGCCATTGTTGAGAAGGAATGTTTAGCTATCAAATGGGCCTTAGATGCCCTGAAATATTACCTGTTGGGGAAACCATTTAAAATAGTCACTGTTCATGCCCCTCTTAAATGGATGTGTGATAACAAGGAGAAAAACGGGTGACAAGTTGGTTCCTTGCTCTTCAAGTATTTAGGTTCACAGTGGGACATAGAGCTGGGAAACTCCAAAATAATGCAGATGCCCTTTCCCGTATCAATTAACTGGTTGGGACAGTTGCTCAGCCGCAGGGGCTTGAGCACGGGGGGGGGGGGGTTATGAAGGGCGGGGTGATCGATGGACATTATGTTTCACCTCGCATGCGTTCACTTGCAGGAAACTAAGGTGGAATCTGGTCCAAGTTTTACCAGCCACCTTGTCAGGGTTGGTTCCGGACCAGATTTTACAGTCCACTTGTGTCCATCTGTTTTACTTGCGTTTATCTAGCAAGGTTACTTGCAGTAAAACCAAGGAAGCTTAGTCTTCTGTAGTGTATCAATGCTTTATTAAACAGAAAATCTGCACATACAACTATAGGCTACACAATATAACACAACATTTAGCTTACAAAATATGTCTACAACATGCACAATGTCAATCATCCTTTCTAGCAAAATATAAACATGTACAATATGTACGCATTAGGTAAACTAAACTGTTACTCAACTTAGGGTTTAAGATTTAATGTCCATCTCGATTCCTTGTTCAGTCCAACTCAAGTTCTCCAGCTTCTAGCAGCCACGTGTTGCTCCTCTGTCTTCTCAAATACAACTCCTTTCCTTTCCAACCACATGCTTGTTTCCAAAAACCTCCAGCCCCTCCCACGAACTTCCTGTCCTCTGCTTCCTGCTAGAGAATTTTCTCTCTAGCTGTCTAACTGGTTTATTAACATATCAATGGAGGGGGAGGAGGGAGCCTGGCTTCTCCTGAAAGCACATGGTCTTAAAATCTAACTCTATATTATTTTTTAAAGTCATTATTAGCCGTAGCAACACACCATCAACAGGTGGTATAAAGCAATGGTTCTCAACCCTGTCCTCAAGTACCTCCCACAGGCCATGTTTGCAGGTTTTCCTTCATCTTGTACAGGTGCTTTCAATTAGTCAATGGCTTGGTATTTTGGACAGCTATTTTATCTAAGAGAAATTCCCAAAACCTGGCCTGTTGGGGGTACTTGAGGACAGGGTTGAGAACCACTGGTATAAAGGAAGTAGGTCTGGATCAGATGATGGCTCAGATGATGGCTCCATCAAACATGAGAGAGCTTGAACTGAAGTTTGCTTTATGACTGAAACAAAAGGTTTGCGCTCTCTTTGTTTTGTAGGTGACTGGGAAAAGCCCAGTTAGGGAAATTGATGATGTCAAGGATTTATTTTCTGTTTAGTTTGTTTTATTTTCATGCAACCTTTTAAAATAAAACTGGCTACATGTCAGCTTTTACGAAAAACCTATCATTTTCCATTCTTCAAGAACGACCTCTTTTAGAGCCTGGATGCTGGATGGAGAGTGATGCTCAACTTGTCTCTTCAGAATTTCCCATAGGTGTTCGATTGGGTTCAGATCAGGAGACATACTTGGCCACTGAATAATTTTCACCCTGTTCTTCTTTAGAAGTGCAACAGTGGCTTTATATGTGTGTTTTGGATCATTGTCATGTTGGAAAAGTGTACAATGCTGATGATGGTAGCATCTTCTCTTTCAATATAGAGCAATACTTCTGTGAATTCATGATACCTTTAATGAAATGAAGCTCCCCGACAACAGCAGCACTCATGCAACCCCACAGAAGGACACTGCCACCACCATGTTTCACTGTAGGCACCATGCATTTTTCTTCATACTCCTCACCTTTGCAACCCTATAAAGTTTTGAAGGTATCAGTTCCAAAAACATTTATCTTGGTTTCATCACTCCAGAGTACAGAGTCCCGGTAGTCTTGGGCCCTTGCAAATTCTATGTGGGTTTTTGTGTGTATGAGCTTTAGGAGATGCTTCCTTCGTGGATGACACCCATTCATACCATTCCTCTGCAGTGTACGCTATATTGTGTCACGGTAAATAATCACCCCAGTTTGGCCTTCTACTTCTTTAGCTAACTGCAGTGAAATTGAATGGTTATTTTCTTCAACCCTTCTCATCAGAAGACGCTACTGTCGAGGTGTCCACTTCCGTGAACGGCCTGGACATCTGTGAGATGGTTGCAGTTCCATCTTTGTTAAATGTTTTTATCACTTTGGCCACAGTATTTTGACTGATAAGTAAAGTTTTGCTAATCTTCTTGTAGTCTTCACCTTTCACCTGCGTAAAGAAATTATTTTTCTTCCATGTGGTGCCATTGCTGACAGCATGAAATGGGAAGGGGTTTTCTTTGTTAAGTAAAGCCCTTTTATAATCAACTGTCTGCTGGACACCAGTTTTTTTTTCTTTATCCAGAAAAAAGTTTTTATTGAACATACACGCATTCCAGGTTATAGCAGGTACAGCTTTAGGCATAAACAGTGTCCATTAGTCAAAGAAAGGAATAACATTTTCTTTACAACCTCAGTAATGGATAATTGCATATCTTATATCACAATATATACACCCATTGTCATGGCTATATAAGGGCCAGAAACCTCTAATTATAATCGCTCTATAACAGATATATGGTGCATTAATATCCTGCATTTAGGCCCAAGAGTCTGTCCATAAGTAGATCCTAGATAGCTAGATCACCAGCCATGGACCCCAGAGTCTCTCAAGTTTGCGGGTACATCCCCTATGATGATATATGATTTTTTCCATTCGTATTGTGTTGCCTACCTCAACCACCCATTCCCTCACCGTTGGAGGAGATTCAAATTTCCAATGTACCATTATCATTTTGCGAGCTAAAAAAAGAGTTTGAGTGAGAACTTCTCTAGTATGATTTTCCCACTCAAATTCATCTAGGAGGTTCAGTATACACTGTTTGGGGTCTAAAGTAATTGACACCTCGAACACTTGGTTCAGGGTATCTATCACACCCTTCCAATATAAGTGTAATTTGGGGCAGCTCCAAAGCAGATGGATCAAATCTCCAAGATCTCGCCTGCACCTAGTACATTCTGGTGTGGGGAGCAAACCCATCTTGTACAGCCTATGTGGGGTATAATATATCCTCACTAGGGTATACAGCTAAGTCAATCTATGAGTCACATTTAGGGAACAGACCGTCACGGCCTGTAAGGCCTCCTCCCACTGGTCCTCATCTAGTGGTCCCACATCTTCCTCCCATTTATTCTTTACTCCCAAGAGGTACTTTTTAAAAAAATAATTGGAGCAGTGTGTTATAACTTTGAGATATGAAGCCCTTGGAGGTATCTGCTGCCTTAAGTAAGGAAAATAGGGGCACCAAGGCTACAGACCAGTCAGAGATTCTGCTATGCGCCACGACCGCATGTCTCAACTGCATGTAATAAAAGTGCATGGAAGGTGGCAGGTTATATGCTGCTTGTAGGGCCTCAGACGTAAGTAGTTCACCATTGTAAAAGATCTGTCTCAGATAGACAATGCCATATCTTTTCCATCTGGTGCCATGCTGCAATTTGGCCAACTCCAGGTATGTGTCATTAGACCAAATTGGGGAATGCTCTGTGATTCTTGTCGATCCCTGCAAGTACTTAGTTTTACTCCATACTCTTTGCAATAAATTATATGTGGGTAGAGTTTTTGATGTTTTCCAAGCGCCAATGCTTCAAGGGCTGTTGGAACTGACCCGCAGCCCACTGTATAAAGCATGACACTCTCAGCGGAGCTAGGGATCCTGTCCTCCCCATCTGTTTCTAAGTGCATGGTGCCTATCAAGTGCTGCAGTTGTGAAGCGAGGTAGGGTAGTACAGCCATGGATTTGGCAGTCCTAGACCTCCATTGCCCTTGGAGTGTTGTAGATGCTCTAGTTTTATTCTAGGGTTGGTTTTTCCAAATTAATGTACGGAATATGGCATTCACTATCCTAAACTTTTTTAATGGGATCACTGCAGGTGAGTTATGAAGCATGTATAGCAGCTGGGGCATAAGAATTATTTTAATGAGATTCACTTTGCCCGCCACTGACATACATAAAGAGTTCCAGGTTTTAATGCGGTCCCTAAATTTTAGCAGAAGGAGGGAAATATTAAGCTGGCCGTAGTCTCTAATACAAAGGGTCATCCAGATTCTGAGGTATTTAAAGGATGTGGCAATTGGTATATCTCCTACTAGGTCTCCGGGTCCTAGGTAGTCTCCATCTATTTGCATCAAGGCCGATTTGGTCCAATTGATCTTTAGACCTGAATACTTTCCAAACTGTTAAATAGTGTCCATGGTCTCTTTCAATGATCCTTCCATGTCTCCCAGTAGAATCATCATATCGCCTGCGTAAAGCATCACTTTTTCCTGTCTGTCTCTGTAGCAGAAGCCAGTAATGCCCAGATTACCCTTGATCTGAATTTCCAATGGTCCTATGGCGAGGGTAAACAGCAGGGGTGATAAAGGGCACCTCTGTCTGGTGCCCCTCCCCAAAGTAAAAGATGGGGACAGTCTACCCGCCTCACTTGTGGGTGATAGTAAAGCAGGCGCACCCAGGAAATATACACCTCCCCAAAACCAAACCTCTTCAGTACCTCCCAGAGATATGACCATTCTATGCTGTCAAAAGCTTTCATTGCATCCAGGGAAAGCAGGGCTCCATGTCCAACATTGTCCGCTCGTGACTGTATGTTGAGAAAGCGTCTTCTCAAGTTAACCACAGTAGATTTGTTGGGCACAAAACCCACCTGATCCGGATGAATGATAGATGTGATGACCTTATTTAACCTAAGGGCCAGTACTTTGGCCAATATCTTAATGTTGATTTGTAATAAAGATATGGGCCAGTAAGAGCCCAGGTCTACTGCATCTTTCCCTAGCTTTAAAATTAACACAATATTAGCCCTAGACATAGGAGGTGGAAGAGTGTTTTGTTCCCTTGCTGTGTTATACATTTTCAACAATCGGGGCAACAACAGTTCCAAGTATTCTTTGTAGATCTCTATCGGGAGATCTTCCTCCCCCGGGGCCTTACAGTTGGGAAAGGCCGCCACTGCCCCCTGTAGTTCCTCTAGAGTAGGTGGAGAATCCAGTTCCCTTTGCTGGGTCCCAGTGAGATTTGGGAATGCTATTCCATCTAGGTAGCTATTCAACTCCTCAGATTTGTACTCCGAGGCTGGGAGGTATAATTTTTCATAGAATTCTGCCAGCGTCTGCAGTATCTGATCCGGGCAGTGTACAAGGCGTCCCTTATCGTTTTTTATTGCTCCAATAGCCAGAGAGCATTGTTCAGAGTTTGCTATCCTAGCCAGAAGATGGACTGTTGTTTCACCTTCCTCAAAAAATGCTAATTTGGATAAAACCTCCTCTTTTCAGCCGAGGAGGTTAGCAAATGCTCATAAGCTGATTCAGTGGGATCTTGTACATATTTCAGCTCCAGTGAATGGACCCGAGCCTTCAACTCCTCCTTCAGTTCCCCCGACCGCTTATTATTTTTTTTTTTTTTTTGTCCACTTCAGTAGACCGTTTCAAGAGTTCCATTTCATAGAAACATTCATATAGATCTCTTGTTTAGTCTCATCATTGTGGTTTATTTTCCTTTGCTAGATTTAATCCCCTTCCCATCCCTCCTCCCACCCTCCTCAGATATACTACCATATCATGCTTATGTTATTATTATTTATTGTTTGTTTTTACCCCACTTCATTCACTTCATTCACTCCACAAATCACATCCAGTTGTGTTTTTGTTGCGCCCTACAAGATCCTCTTCACTGAACCTGATCTATTGTCTTCATTTTGCCTTCTCCTCTCCTTCCCTTCTTCTCCTCCTCTTTCTCTCTAAGTCACCACTCTATTTCCCTAGTCCAAGGTCTCCATTTTTCTTCAAAAGCTCTGAGTTTTCCTCTCTTGATATAGGTTACTCTTTCCTTCCATTTCGTTTCCCTAAGTGTTTTAATCCAATCCTCTACCTTCGGCGGGTTTCTCTCTTGCCACTTTTGCGCAATCACCTTCCTAGCTTGGAAGAGGCAACCCACAAGTAATTCAAAGTGTTTCAATCGACTCATTCTCTCATCTAGGATACCCAATGCACATAATTGTACTTCTTTAGTTAAGGAAAGACCACAAACTTTATTGATCATTTCTATTACCCCCTCCCAATATCTGAAGAGTTTAGGACATCGCCAGATCATGTGCACCAGGGTCCCCCCTCCACTACATCTTGGGCATCTATCGTCCTGTCTTTTCCCATATCTATGGAGTTTTTCCGGTGTGTAGTAGACCCTATATAGCCAATATAGATGGGACATTCTTTGTGCCGGGGACATTGAAACCATGGGACCGGTCTTTAAATACTGGCTCCATAGTTCCTCAGATATTTCTCCTACATCTTCTTCCCATTTCTTTTTGATAGATGCCCCATCACCGTTTTTCTTTATGTGCACATACAGTTCCCTATATACCTTAGAGATTGCTCCTTTACGTTCTGTTGATTCCATTACTCCTTGGAGGATAGGGAACTCACTCCATTCTAGGTACTCATCTTTAAATTGCGTCTGTAATGCATGTCTAATTTGTAGGAATCTGAAAAAGGACCATTTCGGAATATCAAACTCCTCCCTCAGTTCCTCGAATGACTTTAATATATTGTTTGAGTATAATTGGCTAACCCATACTATTCCCCTTCTTTCCCATTCCTTAATTTTTTCCAGTTTTTTAAGTTCTGGCCACTTATTATTGTTCCACAGGGGAGTAAACTTAGAGGGCTTCTCATACCCCAACAGGGTCTTACTTACCTCCCATACCCTCATAACTAGTTTCATTGTGGGGGTTTTAGGCGACAATGAGTTTGCCTCGAGTGCTTCTAGTAAATTACTATGATTTGAGCACAACAGCATTATGCGGTTATTAATTTCCGTTATTCCCTCTATTTTACTCCCCACCAGGTGCTGTAACTGAGCCGCTATATAATAATTTCTAGGGTGTGGTAAGGCCGCTCCCCCTTCCTCTGGGTTTAGTTGCAGTCTCTTTAAGCTAATTCTTGGGGCCTTTTTATTCCATATTAAATCTCTGAAGTATCCATCTAATTTTTTAAACCAGTTATTGTAAATCCAAACAGGGGAGTTATGTAATACATACATTAGCTGTGGCATCCAGACCATTTTTATCAGAGCACATCTACCCGCTACTGATAGCGGGAGATGTCTCCACGTTTCACATTTAAGTTTGAATTTTTTTAAGAGAGGGGTTCGATTATCTCGTAGATAATCACCAGGGTCCTTTGTTACCTCTATTCCCAAGTATTTTATTTTATCTACTGTCTTTAGTTGCCCCGCTTCTTCTGGCAGACAATAACTCCTAGTTTCCAGTGGCATCAGTGCCGACTTGTCCCAATTTATCTTCAGGCCTGATAGCAAGCCAAACTCCTTTACCAGGTCTATGGCTGCTATTAACGATTTCTGGGTATCCCCGAGAAATAAAAGGACATCATCGGCAAATAATGCCACTTTTTCCTCTCCGATAGATCTTTGAAAACCCTGTATTGTTTTCGAAGTCCGAATTGCTTCTGCCAAAGGCTCCATTGCCAACGCAAAGAGAAGGGGGGACAGGGGACAACCCTGTCTTGTCCCCCTTCTCAGTTGGAAGTCCCCTGAACATTGCCCATTGATCTTAACTCGGGCCCTAGGTGCCGCATAGAGTATCCTTACCCATTTAACAAAGTTGGGCCCAAACCCAAACTTGTCCAGGATCCGCCAAAGATAGCCCCATTCAATACAATCGAATGCCTTGGCTGCATCCAGACTCAAAATTGCTTTTGACCCTGCATTTTCTGTTTGAACTTGCAAATTGAGGTACAACCTTCTGATGTTTTGACTAGTGGCCCGATTGGGAATAAACCCTGCCTGATCCGGGTGCACCCATCTATGTACAAACTTTTTCAGTCTCGTTGCCAAGGCCTTCGCTATAATTTTTATGTCAACCCCTAATAGAGATATAGGCCTATATGAGGCTGTCTCCAGCGGGTCCTTTCCCTCCTTGCACAATAACACTATGTCTGCTTCCCTCATGTATGGGGGCAGTTCTCCTGTTTCTAATACTCTTTCGGCCACCTTTAACAGCATCGGCAAGAGTGTCTCCCCATATTCCTTATATACCTCTATAGGGATACCATCTGGCCCCGGGGACTTTTCATTGGCCATTTCCCTTACCACTTCTTGTATCTCCTCCAAAGTGAAAGGAGATTCCAAGAAAATTCTTTCCTCTTCAAACAGGGTTGTCAAATGGATCTTATCCAAAAAGGCTTCCATTTTTCCATGATTGAGCGCCCCAGATGAACTATACAGTTCTTCATAATACACCCTAAAAATTTCCAAGATCTCTAGAGGACACGTGGTAACCTCGCCATCTGCTTTTTTTATTGCAACTAACGCCCCTGCTGGCGCATTTGTTTTTAATAAAAAGGCTAGTGCTTTCCCTACACTCTCTCCTTCCACGTAAGCACACTGCTTATTAAATAAACGCTTATTCTCTGCCCTAGTAATCTCCAATTGTTTATAATTCGATTGGCCGTCTCTCAATACTCTTGGGTTTCTGAGTGTACTGTTTCTCCGCTTCTTTAAGATCTGTAATTATTGATTTCTCCCATATTCTATTCTGCTTTCTATATTTTGCAATCCTCTGGATTAAAAGGCCTCTTAGATAGGCCTTAAGAGAGTCCCATACCCACTCTATTTTTGCTGAGTCCAGATTTACTAGTATGAATTCCTCTAAGGCCTCCCTTAGTCCTTCCTGCTTCTTTATGAGATTTAGCCATACTGGATTTAATTTCCAATTAGAATCCCTTCTGGAGAGTCTCTGACTTATTTCTACGAGGACCGGGGAATGATCTGATAAACCTCTAGGCAAATATTCAGCTCTCTCTACTAAGGCCAAGGCCTCCTGATTTCCCAGTATAAGATCAATCCTGGAAAGGGTGTCATACGAGCTAGAAAAGCATGAATACTGCCTAGCGGTTGGATTTCTAGCTCTCCATATATCAATCAGTCCTGCCTCGCTCAAAATAGAAGAAAACCTCTCTTCTGCTGCCCTATTTCTTTTATTATCAGGTGGGAATCTATCACATCTCCCATCTAGAGTCATATTGAAGTCTCCCATCACTATTACTGGTGTATGTGGCTTATCTATAATGAACTTAACCAGTCTAAGTAGCACTTCCATACTAAATGGAGGAGGTCTGTATATATTCACCAGGACTAATAGGTCATTTTTGCAAGTCACCAGTAAGAATATATACCGCCCATCCGCATCCACCTCAGACTGCACAATAGATCCCACTACTCCATTCTTAATATAAATACTTACACCTCTCGCATAGGAGGAGTAAGCTGAGTGAAGCTGATATTGATATCGACCTCTTGTTACAGTAGCAAGACCATCCCTAGCCAGGTGGGTTTCCTGTAGGCAAATTACATCGGCCCCTAACCTTCCCATCTTTGCGAAGATCGCCATTCTCTTTTCTGGAGACCCCATCCCTCTAACATTCCAAGATATAAAACGCAGGTTTTTAGTGCTCATTACGCTCTTTTCGACTCATCTTCTTACCCATATAATACACCTGTATTGTTACAAATCTTCCATGGTGCCACAATTCCGTGCCCTCACTTCCACTCTCTTGTGTAATTATCAGTGCTCTCTTTTTTGTGCTGTCTACAGGGTCAGTAAATCCAAATTGATCATATACTGTATCACCCTCCCCTTTTCATAGTGCTTAAAACGAAAGCCTTCCCCCCCCCCGTTACTCATTCTTTCATATTGCTTACACCAAAAACCCTCCTCCCCCCCCGACCCCCCCTTCCCCCAACCCCCTTTGGTTCTACCTAGGGGCATAACTTGTGACCTCCCACATACTCTTACCCTCCCCCACCCCCGTCTTTCCACATCAACCATCTCAAACGTGAACCCCCTTTCTGCCCCAAACGTCATGTCCCATAAAGTGATCTATTCCGCAATCACAATTCACTCACAATTCATTCATAAGTCCCTACCCAGTGCCTCTCACCCCTCATCTGAATTCAATTTCTGTTTGTTGTTCTCCAGCCAGATCGTGACATTTTCAGGAGTATCAAAAAACTGGCTTTGACCCAGCGCCGTCACTCTCAATCGGGCTGGATACAACAACGCATATTTAACTTTGTATTGAAGTAGAGAGCGTTTGACATCTCGGAATCTGGCTCTCTTTTTCTGAAGCTCTGGGGAGAAGTCTGGATATATAGATATCCTACTACCATTAAACATCAGGTTCCCCTTTTCCCTGGCTCTTTGCAAGATATTGACTTTGTCACGATAATTTGATAGTTTAACTAGAACTGGTCTAGGAAATGACCCCTGCGGGTGGGGCTTAAAAGGTACCCTGTGCGCACGTTCCACACAGAAATTTGGTGACAGTGGAGTTGTACCTCCAAATTCTTCCTTGAGCCACTTCTCTAAAAAAGCCACAGGATCCTTTCCCTCACTGTGTTCCGGGAAACCCAATATCCTGATATTCTCCCTCCGTGATCTATTTTCCAGGTCATCCAGCTTGTATGCCTGGGCCTCTACCTTTTCCCGGAGAGCCTTTAACTCCTTTTTTAAGGGGTTGAGCTCATCTTCCACCACACCCAGTCTCTCCTCCACCACTGATGTCCTCTCCTGGATAGTCTGTAAATCTTGCCGTACCAATGTGATTTCTTCTCTGACTCCCCTCATTTGAACAAATAGCTCCGCCAACGTAGCTCTGCAGATGTTAACCACCTGTAGCACTTCTTTAAGTGATGGTTCTGTCTCCCCAGTGCTACTCTTATTTGTCTCTTCTGAGCTAGTTGATAATTGGAGGCTGGTAGGATGTGCCCCCACAGTCTCCTCCTCCAATGCCACAGGTGCCTCCAAATTTGTTATGCTGGGCCCTTGACTCTTCCTCTGCTGTTTACTGTCTTGATTGTTTTTTGTTATAGACTGCGTATTGCCCTTAGTCGGTGTTTTAGATGGCGAATGAGCACATTTTTCTAATTTTGCCGCCACTGCTGAAGTGTCCTTGGATTTGGATTTCTGAGTGGACGGGATCTGGTCCTCCCCTTTCTTTTTCGTCATGGTAGAGAGAGAGTCCTCTCACCCCCAAAGGGGAGAAAGAGGGGAGAAAAGAGAAGAAAAAAAAAAAAAAAAGGGAAAAGATTGACTCCTTGTACAGAATAGAGGCCTCTATTTCTGGTAAATCAAGACCTGGGAAACACACCCTAGGTGCCACTGTCCACCAATTTCTTGCTCTGTCTTCGTTTTCCACACTCTTTGTGCTGCGTGGGCTTTCTTCCGTGCTTGTATACTACCTCCTTAAGCGTCTCCTCTCTCACAGGAGAAGCCCTAGTGAGTCAAGGCAAAGCACACTGCCCTTGCCTTGTGCCCAACAGTCCTACTTAGGGGATCCCCTTGCGGACTGTATGCAAGACCTTTTGTGCTCCTCACCTCCCCTCCACCCCCTCTCTCACAGACGGTGGAAATCGGGAAGGCCCTCAAGAGCACCCACCAGGTATTATCATATAACGGTCAGCAACAGAGTCTGCAAGGTTAGTGTATTTCCTATGTCTCCTCCAGCCTCTACACCTCTGTGCGTATCAGCGTGATTGTTCCATCGAGGAAGAGACACAGAAGGAGAGGGAGGAGGAAAGAAGCAAGCATAGGTATGTCCACGTATGTCCACGTTTGTTTTTAAAACAGTTAACAGGTAGCAAGATTCCTGGGGCTATCAGCTAAATCAGCCTACACAAACAGTGCCCATAACCACTTACTTTCTGAGTGCGCCTCCGTCTTTAATCTGGTAGCACTGTTATTGCTCCCAGCCTAGATACACTCACCAGTCTTCCCGCAAATTGCATGCACCGGCCCCTCAGGAATCACCTCTCCACTCCTCACTCCAGGGCAAGATACTCTCACATGTATGCCCGCATCACCTTCTCCGAGCCGTGACTTGCAGCCCGCCTCCCTCGCTGCTCCAGCAGATGAGCTTGGCCGGCCCCTCGCGGCTAGCAGGACACGCGCAGGGCTTTCCAGTGCTGACTTGACGGGACCTTCAATCTCTCCAGCGGTTCCAGCCGCCCGTCACCGTCGCCATCGCCACTGATCCTCTCTGGAAGCGTGGAGGCACCCCGGCCAGACTTGATCCGATCGGCCCCTGGGAGAGACGCTGGACACGTCGTTCAGGGCAGCGCGGGAGCTCTGACTCTCAACCACCTCCCATCCGGTCACGCCCCAGAGTTCAACCTCCGCTTATTAATTTTAGTGACTTCTGAAATAAGGAGCCCCCTTAGATAAAACTTAAAGGCCTCCCATTCTGTAAGTATAGCCTCAGGACTCTGTTGGTTGGCAAAGAAATCCCTGATGCTCCGTTCTAGGTCTTCATGGGAATTAAATAATTTAAGCCAAAAGGCATTACATTACCATGGGGCCTTAGGTAGTGTAGATGGCTGTGATGCGATAATATGGATCACCATATGGGAGTGGTCTGAGACAGATCTAGGTTTGTAAGAAATCTCTGAGACCGAAGGGAGCATAGCCGAGTTAGCAGGAAAACTGCTTCACCCTAGGGTTTCAATGCCTCCACATTTCCAGCCACCCCATTTCCTGCAACAAACGAGCCAGGGGGGTTCCCCACTGAGGAACCGGAATCCCTAGGCCCGGGTGTCTGTCAAGTCTGGGGTCCAAGCAACAATTAAAATCCCCTACAATCAATATTGGGAGGTCCGGCTTTCCCTCCAGAAATTCTATGAAAAGTTGGCGCACCCGAGGAGTGTAAGGGGGGTACATATACACATGCCAACACACATTTCAAGATCCCAATGCTGCAATATAGAAACACGAATCTTCCTTCAGAGTCTACTTGGACAGCATATTCTTGGTAGTCTTGGGATCTATGTACCATGACACTCACACCCCGTGAAAACGAGGTATGAGTAGAATGATACCCCCGCCCCACTCAGCGATACCCCAGGCAGCTAGTTGTATCGGCTGTTAAATGTGTTTCCTGGAGACATATGATAATGGGGAGAAACTTCTTTAGGCATGCAAAAATCATTGTACATTTGAGGGGGGAGTTCAAACCCCTAATGTTCCATGAAATCACCGGTATTTCAGCCATGGTACAGGTATAATAAGTATATGAATGATGTGATGACCAGTCCGAAGAGCAGTCAGTTGGTTGAAGAAATGAACATTGACGTGCAGGTTAATAGGTAGAATTAGACTGTAAGCTAGTCTCCCGCAGTAAAAGCAATACTGCACAATGGTGTTCATATCCATAAAGGAGCTGTTACTGAGGTATCTGTAATCCGTGTGTATGTCTTTTTAACAAAAAGAAAGAAGAATAAAAAAAATAGAATAACCAGAAAAACGAAACATGCAGACCATATCTACCAACAGGGCAGATCTGGTGGGACAAACATAGCCTAGCAGTAGGCAAACAAATTGTAATCTCATTGCAAAGAGGAATAGGTAGAAGTTTCACAATTGAGTTCCTGGCTCTTGTAACTTAGCAGGCATACAAACCCCACCAATGTTCTGACTCTCTGACCCTTATCAACAAAGGAGGGTATTGCTTCAGTCTTCATCAGGCCCATCTCGTTATGATCCAGCCATGCTGCAGCTTCTCTGGCTGAATCAAAAAATTGGGCTTGGCACTCAGCAGTAACACGTAGCTTGGCTGGGTATAACTTAGCATAGGGAAGTTGTAAGGCCCACAAATGTCTTTTCACTTCCCCAAACTTAGCTCGGCTCCTCTGTACCCACCTCTACTGAAAAGTCTGAACATTAGCACATTCCCGGGCACAGCGGAGGACCACTTCTCTGTCTCGGTAACGCAAGAGGCGGGCTAGCATCAGTCTCAGGGGAGCTCCTGGAAGGAGTGGGCAGCCTGGGGTGCGATGAGTCCTTTCCACTGTAAAAAAAGAGGAGAAGGCCTCCTTACCAAAAATATCAATAAGCCAATTTTCCACAAAGGTGGTGGGGTCTTTACTTTCCGTTTTCTCTGGCAAACCAACAATACGCATGTTATTTCTTCGCAGGCGGTTCTCCATGTCTTCCGCCTATTGTTGGTTTCTTGTGCCAGTTGGTGAGCTGCACGTGCCTCCCTTGTTATAGGTGGTAGTTTGTCCTCTATGTCGCCAACTCTGCTTTCCACCACCGTTGCTCTTTCCCGGACTTTTTGGAGATCCTGTCTGATCAGTGATACCTCCTCACGCAGGCCCCCAAACTGATCTTTCAATGCATTAACTGAAGCTGTGCAGACATGCACCGCTTTAAAAATCTCTGCCAGAGTGGCTGTTCTGTATCCTCATGCATAGCCTCGGGGGGGAGGATGTGAGACTGAATGTACAGCCGAGTCATTGGGCATACTGTCAGTATCCATCCCCCACTCTGCTTGTGTACTACGGCCTGTAGTCCCACCATTATCTACAGCCTCCCCACTGTCAGCAATAGCGTTCCCAGATAGTTTGTGGGCATAATACAGGATATCTCTTATTTGTTCCTTACCCTGAGCCTTTAGTGCCTTTTTAGAGCTCCCTTCCTTTGTCTTGTCAGCCATCTGCGGCGTGCGCTGTGCAAGGGCCGCGGCGGCGCCATCTTGGGAGTCCAGGCCTGCCATCTTGACCTGTCCTTTGTGGGTCTTCCCCCTGGTACAGATAGCGGGCGGAGGGTCTGGAGGGTGCAGCAGGTCGGTAGTTAGCTGTGTATGCGAGATCTGCAGTGTTTAAGATGCCGGGGGAGGATCGGTAGTCAGATCTGGTACGGAGCTGTGAGAAGTGCGTCTCCTCACATGCCGGTCTTGGCCACACCCTGCTGGACACCAGTTTAATGAATAATTAGACTCCTCTGTAGTTGAATTCTTGTTAATTAGGATTTTATTGTCTAAAATTTAGCTTTGTTCCTAAGACTTTCATTGGGATGTATTCATTTTTGCAACATGGTCTTGAATTAATTTGTTAGGAAAAATAATTTTTTGTGTGTTCAAATTAACAAATCTTGGTTGCAATCAATGGCCTGTATTTGTGGCAGTATTTGGTAGTATAGTGTCCCATAGAAAATTTTGATTGTGAAAGGAAAGTAAAGATTTTCCTGACAAATATGTTGGGGTGTACTCATTTATACGGAGCATTGGATATACAGTATCTCACAAAAGTGAATATACCCCTTACATTTTTGTAAATATTTTATTCTATCTTTTCATGTGACAACACTGAAGAAATGACAGTTTGCTACAATGTAAAGTAGTGAGTGTACAGTTTGTATAACAGTGTAAATTTGCTGTCCCCTCAAATTAACTCAACACACAGCCATTAATGTCTAAACCACTGGCAACAAAAGTGAGTACACCCTTAAGTGAAAATGTCCAAATTGGTCCCAAAGTGTCAATATTTTGTGTAACCACCATTATTTTCCAGCACTACCTAAACCCTCTTGGGCATGGAGTTCACCAGAGCTTCACAGATTGCCACTAGAGTCCTCTTCCACTCCTCCATGATGACATCACAGAGCTGGTGGATGTTAGAGACCTTGTGCTACTCTACCTTCCATTTGAGGATGCCCCACAGATGCTCAATAGGGTTTAGGTCTGGAGACATGCTTGGTCAGTCCATCACCTTTACACTCAGCTTCTTTAGCAAGGCAGTGGTCGTCTTGGAGGTGTTTGGGGTCATTATCATGTTGGAATACTGCCCTGCGGCCCAGTCTCCAAAGGGAGGGGATTATGCTCTGCTTCAGTATGTCACAGTACATGTTGGCATTCATGGTTCCCTCAATGAACTGTAGCTCCCCAGTGCCGGCAGCACACGCTTGACACCATCTCAATCAAATAAGTTTATCTTGGTTCCATCAGACCACAGGACATTGTTCCAGTAATCCATGTCCTTAGTCTGCTTGTCTTCAGAAAACTGTTTGCAGGCTTTCTTGTGAATCGTCTTTAGAAGAGGCTTCCTTCTGGGATGAAAGCCATGCTGACCAACTTTATACAGTGAGCGGCGTATGGTCTAAGCACTGACAGGTTGACACCCCACCCCTTCAACCTCTGCAGCAATGCTGGCTGCACTCATACGTCTATTTCCCAAAGACAACCTCTGGATACGACGCTAAGCATGTGCACTCAACTTCTTTGGTCGACCATGGCGAGGCCTGTTCTGAGTGCAACCTGTCCTGTTAAACTGCTGTATGGTCTTGGCCATCGTGCTGCAGCTAAGTTTCATGGTCTTGGCAATCTTCTTATAGCCTAGGCTATCTTTATGTAGAGCAACAATTCTCTTTTTTTCAGACCCTGAGAGTTCTTTTTCATGAGGAGCCATGTTGAACTTCCAGTGACCAGTATGAGAGAGTGAGAGAGATGACACCGAATTTAACACACCTGCTCCCCATTCACACCTGAGACCTTGTAACACTAACGAGTCACATAACACCGGAGAGGGAAAATGGCTAATTGGGCTCAATTTGGACATTTTCACTTAGGGGTGTACTCACTTTTGTTGCCAGAGGTTTAGACATTAACCACTTCAGCCCCGGAAGGATTTCACACTTTAGGACCGGAGCACTTTTTGCGATTCGGCGCTGCGTCGCTTTAACTGACAATTGCGCGGCCGTCCGACTTTGTACCCAAACAAAATTTGTGTCCTTTTTTTCCCACAAATAGAGCTTTCTTTTGGTGGTATTTGATCACCAATTTTGCAAAAAAAAAACAAATTTCTTACTTTTTGCTAAAATACAAATCCAAAAAAAAAATATAAAAAAACATTTTTTTTCATCGGTTTTGGGCGATTTATATTCTTCCTCATATTTGTGATAAAAAAATCGCAAATGGCGGTTATTGATTTGTTTGCGCAAAAGTGGTTGCGTTTACGGATGATGAGAATTAATTTCTGGGGATTTTATTTTTTTTTATTTTTTACTAGTAATGGCGGCGATCTGCGATTTTTAGCGGTACTGCGATATTTCAGCGGACATGTCAGAACATTTTGACACTTTTTTGGGACCATTGGCATTTACACAGCGATCAGTACTATAAAAATGCACTGATTACTGTGTAAATGCCATTGGCAGTGAAGGGGTTAACCTGGAGGGGGCGCTCTAAGGGTTAACTATGTTCCCTGGGCGTGTTCTAACTGTGGGGGGACTGCCCTAACAGGAGAAGGGAAGCGATCACAGCTTCCGTGTAGAGGAAGGCTGTGATCACAGCCCTTCCCCCTCTCACAGAACGGAGGTCTGTGTTTACTTACACGGACCTCCGTTCTTTCACTCCGGGGGGGCATCGCGGGTGGCCGGCAGAGATTGACTCCGCCGCACCCACTCCCTGGCCCTCCCCGGACACAGTGAGTGCGCGGGCGCGCCTCCGGCGGCGCGCGCTCACTGGGCTCAATCTCGCGGCCGCCGTCGTATGACAGCGTTTTGCGTTATCGAGCCATACTGTCGCCGTCAATTGCCGACCAGAGGTCGGCAAGTGGTTAATGGCTGTATGTTAAAGTATTTCGAGCAGACAGTTAATTTACACTGTTATACAAGGCGTACACTCACTATTTTACCTTGCAGCAAAGTGTCCTTTCTTCAGTGTTGTCACATGAAAAGATAGAATAAAATATTTACAAAAATGTGAGGGGTGTACTCACTTTTGTGAGATACTGTATACTGTGTCTTTTTTATATATATATATATATGTATATACATATATACAGTATATAGCATGTTCTCAAAAGGGTTGTGGTGTCAATCGGGTACTGGTAAGAGTGGGTCATCACTAGTGCAAGGCGGAAGGGACCCAAAACATCCAACATCCCCTTTGGGGGCAAACAATACATATGTTAGGAAATTATAATCGGTAAGACACGAAATGGTTACAGCAATTTAGGTAAGTATGACATTTTGATGGTGTGGATGTGAGCACACCAAGGAATATAACTGTAGTCCAATGAGAACAATAGCTCTCTTACTTTCCATCTTTTATTTTATTCACCGTGTTGTGAAATTGGTATATAGCTCATTGACTACTACTATGCTTGCTAATTTAGTACCTTTTAGTACTTGTTTTATCAGTTTCAATGTGTACTATGAATTGAAATATGTCTTTTCAGTATAAAAACATAATTGTATTGGAATTCCATTTATACAGACAATGGAGCAAAGGATTATAATTATTAATGCGTGTTTCTCAAAGCAGCCTCGTACACGCAGCTTAGTAACGAAGCAAAAGCATACAAAGTAAAGTATACAGTTACAGTGTCCTATTTAAAGTTCTGGATTCTAGGCAAACCCCAGAGACACGCGTAATGTGGAAAAAATCTTTTCCACATTGTTGTATAAAGCTGATAATAGCACGACAACATGAGAAAGCTAAACTTGTACAGTTAAAACAGAGTAAACTAACTCTTGCAATAGAGTTTGGAAAATGAGTCACATTATTACAAATTTAGGATGTATGCCTACACATTATTGCCTAATATTATGATGCAAAGAGAACACATTTATTTAAACTACATATATACTCTGTGTGCTATATATCAATTGCATGCTGACTGTATTACCATAACTACCGACTGCTGTAAACATTGATTTCAAACATTCAGCAAGCATGGTGCTGCAAATAGTGAGGAACATAGTTGATATATACATTGCATATGGGGTGTTTCACATGTGCTGTGCAGTTCTGGAGAGCCCATGAACTGATGATCTTAAAATAAGGCCAAAATGAATGCCTCTTATTTAATCCCTTTTAGTCTGTTAAAAATCCTATTGAAAAAAAAAACATGTTATATTTGTTTGATCTTTTAGATTGTAAGCTCTAATGAGCAGGGTCCTCTGATTTTTACTGTATTAAACTGTATTGTAATTGTACTCTCTGCCCTTATGTTGTAACATGCTGCATAAACTTTGGTGCTATTTAAATTCTGTATAATAATAAAAGGTGCAACAAACAAACCTGTTGATCCTGCCAGAAATGTTCTCAGCTGTTAGTTTCCTGTGCTCACTGCCTGTGCTGCCTCTTTATTAGTTATCGTGTTGTGATGGCTACAGAGCCTCACCCATCTAAAAAGAGGAAGAGAAGGAGGGTATGCATGGCGTTAACCACTGTCTGGCTGTGGGGCTCTGAAGACAGTGATGCCTGATGGTCCTTATTTTGTGCAATACACCATGGTGCATGTTCCCTTCATACACTGCGATAGCAGGAGTGGGGGAAACGTTGCTGGAGGTATCTGAAGCCCTAATCCTCTCTCCCGGTTTGCCTGGAGCAAAAAGTGGCTGGCATCCAATGATAGTTCAGTCCTCCACTACAGCCATGTATCCACCCTGGGGTAATGTCAGCCCAGGATTTTCTTTCCCGCCAGGGAGTCGCTATATTTATTTACAATGTATTAATTATGCTCTCTGTCACTTTTAGGAGATTTTCCTTACATTTCTGACTCAAAGACACAACAGGGCCTGGGAAGAAAGCACTCTAAAGTGATGCGAAGTCCCCTCTTAGACAGTTGTCACTGGAATGCTCCTATTGTGGTGACAACTACTGTATAAAATTTAGGATTTCCCATACTTACTGCCCCTGTGCAAATGCTCAACAGCACAAACAAGGAGGTAAAATCTCTACATGGTGATACAGGCCATAATAAAGAGATGACAGAGACTCCAACTACTTACTATCAAATCCAAAACTAAAAAAATGTTTTGATTATATACAGTACAGTAGACACATCTAAGAGCAGTGGCGGCCCGTCCATCAGGGGCACATGGGTGCTGCCCCCCCATCCATGCGTCCGCCCCCCTGATATACATACAGGGCACCAGACACAGAGATTCCAATTGGGGGTTTGTTTGTTTTTTAAGCATGTGATTAGAGCCAGAGGTTCTAATAGGCTAAAAGGGTGGGCTCGGGGCGCAGAGCACTGCACCCAAAACCCACCCAGTTTGTGACAATAGCGAATGAATATTCGCTATTGTAACACTGATTCTCCTCCAATCAGGAAGCCGGTCATGAGACCCATCACCCGATTGGCCAAAAGGAGATCCGATTGGATTGGCCGTCAGGAGGAGGAGGGAGGAAACGCAGGGGAACAGAGAAAGCAGTCCGGAGAGAAGCCACCGCTGCCCGGTTAGCTGTCCGCGAGATGGGGTAAGTCCCCAACTGACTGACCGACCGGGTGGGGGGGCGCCCGTATACGGGCCGACCAACTGGAGGGGGGTGACGCCTGTGACCCAATTGACCGGGGCATGGAGGCGGGGGGATTGCTTGCCGTCCGCCCGCCCCCCTCCCAATAAAAATACACCAGCCGTCACTGTCTAAGAGAAAGATCAGAGACCCAGTGAAAGCTTTCAGGAAACTACTAATGCTACCCATTAAACACAGTAAATGGGGTAAAGACAGACCTATCACTTCCAGAATATTGTGCTGTGTGCTTCCTGTCAGAGCTGTTGTTAGAAATCACAGGACCCCATAATGACTATGTGACAGGGCCCCGCTTCCTCCCCCCCAAATAATATCCAATGATATTTTTGCTAAAAATCCACTAAAATCATTATTATATGACATATTTACCCGCCCCTTCCCCAGCTCTCGATCCTGAAGACATCCGCTTGTGTGCCTGCAGCAGCTGCTGGAGGGAGAGGAGAGGATGGAAGCCGGCAACTCTGCAGGGAAAAGGGACGCACATGGGGTATGGGTACACAGATGCTAGAACTGACCCCCCTGCATCACTATCAAACTTTCAAAGCAGGGTTTGCTCTCACTAATGATGGTAAGGGAGGGTCTTCCAGCATCACCAACAGATACATTCCAGAATCCCCAGATTACTGCCATTAGGGAGTGGGTGAACTGACCTGCAGCACAGCAGTTACTGAAATGAAATGAAAGACTGAAGTAAAAAGGTATTTGTCGCTTTCAGTGTTTACTTTTTATTTTGACTCGAATATACCCTAAATTTCAACTCCAGGAAATTTGAAAATTATCTCTTGCAGGGGGGCTATGCTTGTTTAGTCCAGAGGAGTAAAGTCCTTTCACTTACCTGATCCTCCACTCCCCCGGAAAGTAGTGCTCCACCATGCTCCAGCTGTGGACTGTTCCTTGTCATCGTCACAACACATGACTATAGATTGCTGGGAACCAGGGCCGGATTAAGAGCATCATGGGCCTGGTGCTGAAGATTTGGGTCGGCCTTTTTATGGAAATAAATAAATTGAAAATGCTAGCAATGTTTTGTTAAAACAAATGAAATATGCTGCCGCAATTTACATATCAATCATGTGTACACTGTATACAGAGTAGGGCTGGGCAGTATTAGTGACTCACTCACACCATTGGGCTGGGCCTATCTTATAGAAGGGGCCTGGAGCTGCAGCTCCAATAGCCCCTATGTTAATCTGGCCCTGCTGGGACCTAAGGAATGAGACACTGCAGGAAGCAATCTAGCAGCACAGGGAAGTGGAGAATTGCATAAGT
Organism: Glandirana rugosa; assembly: GCA_018402905.1. Taxonomy (NCBI): domain Eukaryota; kingdom Metazoa; phylum Chordata; class Amphibia; order Anura; family Ranidae; genus Glandirana; species Glandirana rugosa. The sequence continues at coordinate 937,386 of BLSH010365566.1, forward strand.
AAATGTACCTTAACAAGTCCCCTAGATCAATGGTTCTCAACCCTGTCCTCAAGTACCCTCAACAGGCCAGGTTTGCAGGTTTTGCTTTATTTTGCACAGTCGTTTAAAATCAGAATCAATGGCTTGGTATTTTGGACAGCTATTTTATCTAAGAGAAATTCCCAAAACATGGCCTGTTGGGGGTACTTGAGGACACGGTTGAGAGCCACTGCCTTAGACTTAAACAAGCAATTAAACCTTGCAGTGGGGACACATTTGCAAGTTTCTAGGAGATGGGTTTTAAAGCTATTTTAGATATCACACTAGCTAAGTAAGTTAGCCCTGAAAATACAGTATGTGGGTGGATGGCTGCTGCATAGTATAAAAATCATACCTTGCTCCAAGCCAGGTTTCTACACATTTCTGGTCACTGCAGGATGAGAGATTGTATCCCAGCCCCCTCTTCTTTCTTCCCCCATTTACAAAAAGCCTTGCATTTTTTTCACAGAAGACAAGGTGTTCTATAAGGAAGTCTGCCCCATGGCCTGCAGGCTGGTGGTTCCTCATTACTGAAGGCAACACTGTCCGTTCATGTGATCCAGCTCCCCTGTGTCAGCCAGCAGTGACTGCAGGGGAGAGGAGGGACCAGTAGGAGTGATGTTATCGCTCCACAGCTTTCATAGGAGCACTCTCTCCTCTCCCATGCAGCTTTTTCTGGCTGACACAGGGGAGCCATCATGTGACGGGACCAGAGTGGGCTGAGAATAGGTAAGTATATACATCCTTTTTAAAAATGTGTACAGATGCTGAATATACACTGAACACTGTTCAAATACATTGAACATTCTCTACACCAAGAGTAAACAAATGGAATCTTATATACAGTGCTTTGGTAAAGTATTCAGATCCCTTTAAATTTTCCACATTCTGTCATGTTACAACCAAAAACGTAAATGTATTTTATTGGGATTTTATGTGATAGACCAACACAAAGTGGCACATAATTGTGAAGTGGAAAGAAAATGATAAATGGTTTTCAAATTTTTTTACAAATAAATATCCAAAAAGTGTGGCATGCATTTGTATTCAGACTCTTTTACTCTGATACCCCTAACTAAAATCTAGTGGAACCGATAGCCTTCAGAAGTCACCTAATTAGTAAATAGAGTCCACCTGTGTGTAATTTAATCTCAGTATAAATACAGCTGTTCTGTGAAGCCCTCAGAGGTTTGTTAGAGAACCTTAGTGAACAAACCGCATCATGAAGGTCAGGGAACACCCCAGACAGGTCAGGGATAAAGTTGTAGAGAATTTAAAGCAGGGTTAGGTTATAAAAATTATCTCAAGCTTTGAACATGTCACAGAGCACTGTTCAATCCATCATCCGAAAATGGAAAGGGTATGGCACAACTGCAAACCTACCAAGACGTGGCCGTCCACTTAAATTGACAAGGAGAGCATTAATCAGAGAAGCAGCCAAGAGGTCCATGCAGAGATCCACAGCTCAGGTGGGAGAATCTGTCCACAGGACAACTATTAGTCGTGCACTCCACAAATCTGGCCTTTATGGAAGAGTGTCAAGAAGAAAACCATTGTTGAAAGAAGGCCATAAGAAGTCTCATGGTTGAAGGAAAGAAAATTGCATGATATATGGCTTGCTTAGAAGAGTCAGTGGGCACGGTGACACACACAGTGTTACGATAAACAAGTTGCTGCAATGCTGGAAGGAAATGTATTTTTCTAATCTTCCTAATAAGGAAAATATGTGGCTAAAGGTTTCTAAATTGAGCTGGTCATACACCAAAATTGTTGCGCAGGGTTACAAAATGTTTGATGGGTTGGAAGTGATGGTAAATTAATGTTGTTTTTGCAGAGATACATTAAGGCTTTTCCATTGGGAACTCGCCCACCATTAGGTGACCTTGGACCAGAACTGTTGCATTATACTGGTGTGTAGTGATCAAGGCTTGTTTGCCGAAACTAGTCTGCCATTTCTATTTTTGTACTCACTGGTGTGGTCTATATGAATAAATGATCAGGGGATTATGGAGTTGGGGGCTGTTTTTCCTTATCTTTGAGCATTATACTGTATACTGTAGGTGCAAATCCATCGCAGCAACCCAGTTGAGTGTATTTCATATATCCATATCTTTGCCATTCATTTTCTGCCCTTATGTGTATACCATTGCCATGTATACTTTGCTTCGCTGAACAGGTCTGTCTTGTCCTTGTTGCTTCTAGTGTGGTCTCCAACTTTGATAGTGCCTAAAGTAGCTAAAAAATTCCTCACACTGCTCCCAATGGAAACCAGTACTGTATTCATCATGGCTACTGTAACATAAATGTAAGTGTAAGATAGTTTTGTGAGATGTGATATATAGAAGTAGTGTAATTGTAGATGTAGTTTAATTCTGGGTTATTAAAACTGTAGTATTCAATGTCAGCTATGCACATGTTTTCATTAACATTTGAAAAGGACTGCGCAAGCTATAAGGATCGAGCTGACACTTAAGGGCCAATAAAAAAAATTCCCATCAGGGTAAACAGAGATTTGTCACCTTCTTGAAGCTTCAAACCAAAGCCCTAGTCTTCTCGGCTGCAGGGACCCGCAGGGGGCAGGAGAAGGCTCCATACTGTCTACAAACTTAAGAGATCTAAGGAATAAATTTTATCTCTCTTAGACGCTGAAATATTAGAGGCAGAGAGATGAAAATAATTCCTTCTGATTGTACATGTGATGGGTTACAAATACATGTCATTCTGTATTAGTAGCATGGGTAGATTCTGAGCAAAACACACAAAACCGTTTGATGGCGCTGGAATGCGGCATGTAGGCAGTGACTGGTACTGTCGCAAGCGGAGCAAGGCGCTGGTTTTGGAAAACCTATCCATGTCCCAGCAATCAGCACTGTTCTGCCCCAATTTGACGCTAGTCACTTAAGAACACGAAACATTCTGTGAGCTGGAATGGGGACACCCCCCAAGGTTGATTGGCCCAGGGCTAAAGTCCAGCCCACGTCCATATCTCAATAAATTGGGGAGCCTGAGATATGGACAGGGTGTTCTCACGAAGTCAGTTCTAAACTGGGGAGTCTCTATAAAGTTCTCAGACAGTCCAGAAATAAGCTGCGGTAAAGTTTTTTTCTGTTTTTATTCCTCTTTATTTTCATAGCGAATTGCCAATTGTATGTATTGTCTGTTTATCTTTTTATATTTTTTGTATCTACCTTTTTCTTTGTATATATTTCTTATGCACTGCCCACATTCGGGATATTAAATGTTAAAATTAATAAGTTTCTTCTGTGTACTAAGCTAGGACTTATATCTCTAGAGAGATTGTTATTGTATTTTAGTGCCTAAATAGTCGGTCTAAGCTACGTGCCAATCGGTATGCAATTGCTCTGTGTGTGGACAGATTGCATGCATATTGTAAACTAACAGACAGAGATCTGTGTGTGTGTGGTGGCCCAGCAGAACAGTCTGCAGACAAACTGTTGGGTGTGTGTGGGTTTGGGGACAGTGGGAAGAGTGATTAACACTGGGGTTTAGCTTATAGGATAGCTGGAGAAACCCTGGAAGTGTGTACTAATTGCTAGACTGCTCCCCAACCCTTAGAGTGCACCAAATTGTATGCAAGTGTCAGGAAGATCGCCAGCATGATTCCCCCCAGGAGAGGACATCTTAGAATTCCTATGCTGCTGGTGCGTGTGTGCGTGCGTGCATTTGTGCACGCGTCTTGGCGCCAAATGGGCCATTTAAACCCTGCTAACCTCAGAGCGGGTGCTGTCTGATCTACAGCGTTACCTGTGATTACCTGCTATCTGTTACCTGCTCCTGTTTGTTTCTGACCTGGCTTGCTTGACTTCTCTGATATCCGCCTGCACCCGACCCCGACTTGTCTCGACCACTCTTTTGCCTGACCCTCTGTACCTCGCTGCCAGCCCGTTGCCGAACCTGTTTGTACCTGACTCCGCTGATGTGCCTGTGTCCATCCGGTCTCCTAAAGTATCCTGCTCTGACACCAGCACCCTTCCAGCACATCTCCGGACCACCTGCTAAGGGATACTCCTGGACTTCTACAGGCACTTATACCTCACCGTGCTCCTGTGGCCGCTGTCTCAACTCCAGCGGCCCCTCGAACCGGAGTCGTAGGAGAGGCCACCCCTGACCGTCAGGCTCACAACCTGGTACGTGACAACAAGATTGTATCTGCCTGTGTGTGGTCAGCCAGCTGGATTGGAGTGGAGTCTCCCTCTGGTGGTGGCCAAAGGTAGTGCGGGCTGTGAAAGTACAGCAAAGTCTTATTGCTTAGTATAAGTTCCCCCTTATTCCTTCATATAACCACAGTCACGAACGCGTGCGTAATCCATGACAGCTACCAAAGTAAATCCTTGTTCAAATGTGCTGGATGCAGATCAAGGGACGAAGACTCAGATAAGAGGGCCTTTCTTCTGAATACTGTGAGAAATATAATATAAATCACCTACTAGAGTTCAAGGCAGAAATGCACAGTGAAAACATTTATCAAGCAGATTAGTGACGCAGTTAGGCTAGCCATACATGATCATTTTTATTTTTTTTGTTTAGCCAGATCACAAAATTGAGTTGAATGGCGCAATACCCCTCCCCTCCACTGCAATATTGTATTCTGACTGTGACACCTGCTGCTGTCAGAATACACTGATCAGTGAATAAAATTCACCCTGTCGCTGCTGAACTTGCTGAATTTTGAACAGTGTATGGCCAGTGGTTGTAAAGTCAGAAGGTTTTTTTATTTTAATGCATTCTATGCATTAAGATAAAATACCTTCAGTGTGCAGCAGCTCCCCTAATGCTTACCTGAGCCCATCTTGATCCAATGATGTTGCAGGAGAGTCTCGGCTGCCCAGGACTCTCCCTCCATTGGCACCCGCTGCTGTCAATCAAAGTCAGTAAGCCAATGAGGAGAGAGGGGGCAGAGAAAAACTACGGCTCCGTGTCTGAAAGTACACACAGAGCAGCAGCTTGGCTCGGGTGCCCCCATAGCAAGCTGCTTGCTGTGGGGGCATTTGGCAGAAGGGAGGGTCCAGGAGCGCATGGGGGGGGGGGGGAGGATCTGGGCTGCTCTGTGTAAAACCACTGTACAGAGCAGGTAAGTATGACATGTTTGTTATTTTTAAATGAAAAAAACCGAGACTTTAGTATCAATTTAAAGTGGTTGTCAACTTGTGACAACCAATTTAACCTACAGGTAAGCCTATGATAAGGCTTACCTGTAGGTGCCCTACATATCTCATAAAACTGTGCGGTTCAGGAGATATGCAGTGTATTTGCTGTGACGTCATCTCGGCACAAGCGCAGTGAAGGATCGGCCACCGTGCCGTTCCTCCACTGCGACCGTGCCGTGAATGGCAGCTCCCACGCGCATGCGTGGGAGTGACATCACGTGACTCCGGCCAGTCACAGCACCGGAGTCGCGGCCCCGGAAGGAAGAGGGGCAGAAGATGGATGTGGCCTGGAGTGGGGACATCGCTGGACATTGCAGGCTTCGTTTGCAGGTAAGTGGCACATAATGGGCTACAATGCGATGCATAGTAGCCCATTATGATTCTACTTTACAGGGGAATATAGAGGAAAGTAAACTTCCTCTCGGTGGAATCCCAGCTTGCATCTAGTACTTCTAAAGGCAGAAGTTTTTTTTTTTTTTTTTACCTCAATGCATTTTCTGCATTAGTGCAAAAAAAACCTGCCATGATCAGGTCCCTCCCAGTCCCCCCCCCCCCCCTCCTAAGTGTGCGTGGCCAGACCGAAGCATCCTCAAAATAGGCAAAGTTTTAAGGCTAGTTAGGTGTAAGTTGAAATTCCTTTTTAAGTCACAAATCTGGCTGCGTCTCCTTCAGCAAAGTCCCTGCAACAGGTTTACAGACCTGTGCGCCTGTATTCCTGGGCAGCAAAGTGCAACAGTATGCAAAGTTCAAAGACAGATTTATGATCGAAGATTAGACATTAGAGTTCCTCTGTAAAAAGATGCATAATTAGAAAGTACTCAGGGTCAGGTTTGATTCCATTGCAATTACGACTAATTGCAGTAGCCAAAGGAAGAATTTATGACTCAAGCTGTGACCTTGCAATATGAAGGTCTCAGGATGCTTCTCACTGTTCCTGTTAAGACTTGCTTTGCCTTGTGACAGGATTGATAAATAGCTCCCAATGTATGTTCATATTTTTTCTACATTTGAAATCGCAGGCAAAACAGTAACATTTTTGATGTGAACAAGCCTAGCCGTATCTATGATACTAGTTTTGGTTACAAAGTTAAAATATTTTTGATACTTTTAAGTCCAATGCAAACAGAACTCTTTTACCAATTCAGCTTCCTCTGCATGTCCTTTCAGCAGGAAAATGAGACAGTATCAAAGTTGTGCTGGGAAGTGCACAATGATTGGGTTACTTTTGTCAGTTTCTTGGCATTTTGATTCAAGAAAGCATTTCCTTTGGGGACTCAATGACCTTTTTTGTCTCTTTTATCACACTGGAAAGAAAATCTGTACTATAAAATGGAAAGACAGTTTTCACACAATCAATGCTCTGTCACAGAATTATTTGTACTCTCAGATGTATTTATTTGCACTTTAAATTATGAAATGTTCAGTAATCCAATAACAGAGTTTGGCAATTATTTTATGCCATCCTGCAAATTTTAATTAAAGCATAGCAAATCAAACATTGCAAAGCATTGTGTATCTATAGCCAAAGTTTGCAGGTTTTTGTTTTTAGAGTTTTGGGTAGCATAGGGAATGGTTAACCACTTCAGCTCCAGAACATTTTACCCCCTTCGTGACCATTTTTTGCTATTCAGAATTGCATGGTCATGAAACACTGTACCCAAACAAAATTTATATCATCCCCCCCCCACACACACACAAATAGAGCTTTCTTTTGGTGGTATTTGATCACCACTGTTTTTTTATTACATAAAAGGGAAAAAAAACTGAAACTTTTGAAAAAAAAAATATTATTTAACTTTTTGTGATATAAAATATATCCATTTAAAAAAAAACTTAGAAATTATAATTTATTCATAAATTTAGACCAAAATGTATTCTGCTACATGTCTTTGGAAAAAAAAGCGCAATAAGTGTATAGTGATTGGTTTGTGTGAAAGTTATAGTGTCTACAAATAATGGTTCTGTATATATACTGGATTTTTGCTTATTTATTTTTTTATACTAGTAATGACAGTGATCAGTGACTTATAATGGGACTGTGATAGTGCAGCCGGCAATCTGACTCTAACTGAGGTGGGGGTGGGGACTGCCAACTATCACAAGCGGCTGCTATAGTTGCCAGTGATAATCACTGTCTTCTCCCAGAGGGGACGGCTGCCAAGGGGAATCCCTTCTGCTGTTGGGGGGGCAATCAGGGAAGCTGTCCCCGCCGGGAGAAGACAGTAATTGTAGCAATAATCACAATAGAATCTGGCAGGCTGGTTGTACCCATGTTGATCTATCGATCAACTTGGTATATCCAGCCTGCCCATTAACGGTTCAAATCTTGCTGAACCGGCCGGGATTCAAACTGTGTAAGGCCAGCCCAAAACTTCAGGTCTTTTACAGTGACTTGTTTTAAACTACATTGGAACTGAAAGAGTTAATGCACATTGATATTTAAAGGTTCCACAAAAAATGTGTATCTTCTCCAAATCATTAGAGCTGTCCACTATTGGATGTTTCCTGTACCTTGCTAGAGCTGACTGCTAATAAGTATGTACCAGATTTTGAAAAAGAGTGTTTTTCCAGTGCCAGGGGAAGGGGGCAGGAAAATGCTGCATGTGATTGGCACTGTTTGTAGTGGAGAGAAGTCAATTAAAGGAATCAAATGTGGAATTCCCTCTTAGGTTATTCAGGGTTACCTGTCTATATAAAAAGCACAGACAAGCCCTCTAATGATAGAGCAGATGCCACATTCTGTATCTACACTACATCGTTATGTCAGAGTGCTTGTCAGGCAGGATTTCAATTCATAGAATATACATTATGCAAGCTCACTACTTACTGTAACTATATAGAAAGTTGTGAGTTATTCCCCTTTATGTTTCAGAATGATGTATTCTGGAAAGCCTAACTATTATCTTGATCCTAATGTGAGCAAACCACTGACTGGGAAATAAAACATCTTATTAGTAAAGGTTGTGATCATCCGCTACCCAGTCATTTCAATTGTAGATGAACATTAAGAAGCAGTGTATGCTAGAATTATCTGCAATAAAATTGAGTCTCCAGGTGAGATGAAAGATGGGAAAAAAATAAAAAGACAAAATACTGTGTTCTCTATTGTGTCCAGCATAAATCATTTTTTTTTTCATCTATACCTGCTCAGTGTAGGACTTAAAACAGATCTATTCACTTACAATCCAAGAAAACCATGGAAATTTGGCATAGAAAAGTTCCCGAGACAGAATACAGCTATCCTGTCCAAATGCCATATTAAATTTGAAAAGGAAAATCTCAGGGTTCCAGACCCAACTTTTCTTCTGCTCTACATCTTGATGAAGAAGTTATTGGTTAAGAAGTCATCAAGCAGCAGAAGGGTTGCTCTATTTTCAAGGAGGCCTTAAAACAATTGTGTCTCTTGCCTCTTTCAATGAAAATCTCATCCAGCGTATGTGAGTGGAACAAGGACTGTCTTCTGGATCCAACAAAAAACGAATCTGTGGAAAATACACATTTGAATTGGTTATCATGCATGGGTGGCAAGACATTTTTTTGATAACACAATTTTCACACATACTGTAAGCCATTCTCAGGTGCATAAACGGAAAAATGTATGTGCTTTACAAAGAACATATCATATTTCTAAATACGTAAAGGAAACCTTCTTGGAAGAACCATGAGCTGTTACCAGGTAGCAGAAGGCATAAGACAAGCAAAGAAAAAACTGGCAAGTTGAAAACAGGAGTCAAGCCAAGTCATAACCAAAAAAATATCATAAGCAGAAGATAAGAGACAAACCAGGTTGTTACCAGAAGCAGCTGGGTAGCAGAAAATGGGTTTTCAACTAAGCCATACTCGGGGGAAATCAAAAAGTATGAGCGGTGGTAATATAGGAGTACAAGCAGGTAACTTAAAACATATATCAAAGCCAAATAAAAAGCATGTATGCAGTTTGTCTGCAATATATGCACATTTTCCCATGTTTTAGTCCCCTAAAAACCCAGAAGTACAGAAAAATCCCCATTCATCTGCCAAGATTCTAACCGGCTATGGCCAGAGCTTTAATTTCCAATTGTGGTCTGACAACTCTTTTGCTAAACTATGCAACCACTCCCACCATTTTCTTCTCAACAGCATAGGTGCTAATTTACTTGTAGTCCAAGCACAGGGAGCACTAATTAGCCTCTTGGAAGTGGAGTTCCAGCCATTTCTGTGTTTATTAAAATTCAGCAGCTACAAAAAGTGTAGCTACTGACTTTTAATAAACACACACTCACCTGTCCCACAATCCAGAGATGCGGCCGCCCGAAGCCTCGGTTCTCTCCCCCGCCTCTCCCCAGTGCCGACATCACTAGTGTGGGCACCTGGCTGTGACAGCTTGCGGCGAGTCTGGCTGCACATCCTAAATGGCCGAGCAATCTTCTGGGACCTGTGACGTGTCCCAGAAGATTGCAGGGAGGGAGGGGGAGAGGAGAACTTCCACTAGAGTTGCCTAGGGAGTGGGAGCTGGGTACCTGTCAAAACTAGGGATCCACTCCCTCAAAAAAAAAAAAAAAAATGACATGCCAAATGTGACATGTCAGGGGGTTAGGAGTCCTTAAAGCAGAAATTCCACTTTTGGGTGGAACTCTGCTTTAAGGTAATAGACGTAGAGAATGAATGCCTTCCATTCATGACTGTTTTGCTTGGTTTTGTGAGGCTGTGATTGGCCCACAGCTATCACACGGTACCTGGGCCAATCACAGCACCCTGTACCATGTGATTAACTGTAGCCAATCTCAAATCACAATAGTAATCCAGCTGTCATGAATGAAAGTCATTAATGACTGCTAAAACTATTGCATAAAACAGTGATCGTCACTGTTATAACCAATAATAGTGTAAAAAAAATCTCTAACAGAATTAAAAAAAATGTTAAAGAAAAAAAATGTATAAAATATGTTTTATTAAAAAAAAAAGGATTACTTGATCACCGCCACACCAGTCATATGATGACACTATACCGCACACTTGACAGTATGTAAAAATAAAATTGTGAAAAAAACGTATTTCATTTTTAAATTTACCAAAAAATTGAGACAAAAAACTACAACTTCAAAAAACTTGCCATGCCTCTTACTAAATAACTCTTATAGACTGTCTACTTTCCAAAAAGGGTCATTTGGGGGTATTTGTACTATCCTAGCCTCAAGAAATGAGATAGCCTGTCAGTATATCAGGACTGATTAATTTTCAAATACTGTATATATACCATAGTTTGTAGACTCTATAACTGAGTCTACAGTCACACAGAGTAAAACATATACACTGATTTGGGTTATTTTTACCAAAGTAAGGTACACATTGGCCTAAATTCATAAAGAAAGATTATATATGTTTGCAAATTTAATAACAGAAACTAAGAAAAGAAGTTTTTTCCCCAGAATTTTTGGTATTTTTTCGGTTATATAGCAAAAGACAAAAAGCCCAGTGGTAATTAAATACCATCCAAAGAAAAAAAACGTTAAAAATTTCATTTGGGTACAGTGTTGCATGACGACATAATTGCCAGTTAACCAGTTCCCTACCGACGCATAGTAAAATGACGTCGGCAGGGACTGCTCCTCGATCCGGGAGGACGTCATATGACGTCCTCCGCTTCTCGCCGCTACTGCGAGCTGTTACCGCAATCTCCCTGTCACACACGATCTGTGTGTGACAGGGAGAACCGCGGTAACAGCTCGTTACCGCGGTTTGTTTACATCACATGACCGGCTGTGATTGACACAGCCGGTCACGTGGTAAAGAGCCAAATCTATTGGCTCTTTACATGGATCGGAGCTGGGCTTTGTCCGAGGGACAAGCCTCAGCTCCGATCGCCGCGCTGCGCGCCCCTGGGGGCGTGCACGAGCGGCGTGCATGAGAGGAGCTTTAGTGACCGGCTGTGATTGGACACAGCCGGTCACGTGGTAAAGAGCCAATTTTATTGGCTCTTTACCCCGATCTGGGGGGGACACAACCCCCCGGCAGACGAGCGATCCGTGATCGCCGCTCTGCGGGCCCCTGGGTCATTTGGGGGTATTTGTACTATCCTAGCCTCAAGAAATGAGATAGCCTGTCAGTATATCAGGACTGATTAATTTTCAAATACTGTATATATACCATAGTTTGTAGACTCTATAACTGAGTCTACAGTCACACAGAGTAAAACATATACACAGATTTGGGTTATTTTTACCAAAGTAAGGTACACATTGGCCTAAATTCATAAAGAAAGATTATATATGTTTGCAAATTTAATAACAGAAACTAAGAAAAGAAGTTTTTTTCCCAGAATTTTTGGTATTTTTTCGGTTATATAGCAAAAGACAAAAAGCCCAGTGGTAATTAAATACCATCCAAAGAAAAAAAACGTTAAAAATTTCATTTGGGTACAGTGTTGCATGACGACGTAATTGCCAGTTAACCAGTTCCCTACCGACGCATAGTAAAATGACGTCGGCAGGGACTGCTCCTCGATCCGGGAGGACGTCATATGACGTCCTCCGCTTCTCGCCGCTACTGCGGGCCCCCATCGCTCGTCTGCCGGGGGGTTGTGTCCCCCCCAGATCGGGGTAAAGAGCCAATAAAATTGGCTCTTTACCACGTGACCGGCTGTGTCCAATCACAGCCAGTCACTAAAGCTCCTCTCATGCACGCCGCTCGTGCACGCCCCCAGGGGCGCGCAGCGCGGCGATCAGAGCTGAGGCTTGTCCCTCGGACAAAGCCCAGCTCCGATCCATGTAAAGAGCCAATAGATTTGGCTCTTTACCACGTGACCGGCTGTGTCAATCACAGCCGGTCATGTGATGTAAACAAACCGCGGTAACGAGCTGTTACCGCGGTTCTCCCTGTCACACACAGATCGTGTGTGACAGGGAGATTGCGGTAAACGCTCGTTACCGCCTACTGTGTACACCAAGCACACTGATCACCGCCCCAATAAAGAGGACCTGTCACCACCCCATCAAAGTACCTGTCACAGTCCATCAGAGTACCTGTCACCTGTCCATCAAAGTACCCGAGTACCTGTCACCTGTCCATCAAAGTACCCAAGCACCTGTCAACTGCCCATCAAAGTACCCGAGTACCTGT
>BLSH010365566.1:969086-979239 GCA_018402905.1 Glandirana rugosa
TCTCCACGTCCCCAAACACATTACATTTCTACTACGTCTCCTCGTCCCCCGACCACCTTTACATTACACAACCCCCTGCACCTCTTGGCCCCTTTACATTACACAGCCCCCTGAACCTCTGGGCCCCTTTACATTACACAGCCCCCTGCTCCTCTGCATCCCCTTTACATTACACAACCCCCTGCACCTCTGGACTCCTTTACATTACACAGCCGCCCCGCAGCTGTGTATTTGTTTGGGGGGGTCACTTTGGAGGGGTGAGTGCGGGTGGACCTGGGGGGTCTTACTTTGTTTGTTTTTCCTTATTTTATTTTTTATTTATTTTTTGTGGGGGTTGGGTCACCTTGGAGGGGTGAGTGTGGGTGGACCTGGGGGGGGGGGGGGTCTTACTATGTTTGTTTTCTTTTTTTTTTTACATTTTTTATTTATTTTTATTTTTGGGGGGGGGCTGGGGTCTTTGATGAGATATCAGAGGTCTAAACAGACCCCCATATCTCTTATTTTGAGGCAGAGAAAAGGAACTGAAGTCCCTTTTCTCTGCTACACTTAACTTCAATGAGAGGAATTTCAGGAATTTCTCCGAAAATGACAGACTGATACATAGTAACACTCGCTGTTAATATTATCAGCTGTCAGTGGGACATATAGCAGCGATCTTAGTGAACGCTGCTTGCGCCTGCTGTGCTACAGGGGGAGTTTGGTATACACATGTATACCAAGCCCCCCCCAAGCCCTAACTTCACCCTCACCCGCACCAATGCACCCCCCCCCCCCCGCCGCAATCCCCAGCCTGTCAGCTGGCTTGCCGGAGAACACAGTTAGAGGCTGCAGGCTGCGGGAGGGGAAAGAGGGATGGCGCTTGAAGCGGCAATGGATGGGGGGTGTGGGGGCTGGTATGGGGGGTGTTCTGAGTGGTGGGAGGGACACATCTGGATCCCCCCCAAGCCCCATGCAGCACCTGAAGCCGGCGGGAGCGGCAGAGGAGGGATGCCGGCTAATGATGGTAGCTGTGGAGGCTGCCATCAGGGGGGCATAGGGATAAGATTAAGGGGGGCTCGTCCTAGCCTGGTGACAGCTGGTGGGAGGGGAGGAGGAGGGAGAGATGGGGAATCCCAGGACACGTCATTGGTTGTTAAGGAAGCGGTGGCCCCATTCCTTAACAACCAATAATTGCCGCCATTTTTTCATTACATTTCAGTTGTTAGCTGGAAATTCCCACTGACAACTGAAAGAACAGAGACTGAAGGTATCGGTTTCCGGTATCAGGGCATTTTTCACGAGTACCGATACTCTGAAAATGCCCAGCATCGGTACTGATACCGATACTAGTATGGGTATTGGTGCAAGCCTACTTTTAGGGGTTAAAACCAGCAGTGACAGTCAACCTGTCATTCAGAGACAGAATGTATTCCGGCATATCCACTTTGCGGCGAATAATAGACTTATGTCCAGTCGAGAAATCGAGACTCCAATCCAGAATGAACTTGACTTTCTAAGACGAGCCCGATTGACTGCTCACCTTCGATCGGTGCCAGACGATCATCAATCCATACGTCAACTTACACCGCTAGAGCATATCTGCTTGGACGGAGAGCAGCTCCCTCACCCACGCTCATACTTCTGCGTCCTTCATACATCTGACCTAACCTTTTTACAACAATGGGAAAATGACCTTCAAATTACATTCTCTCAGCCTCAGAAAGACAAGATAATACATTTTGCTCACAAGGCCTCTCTGACTAGTAGATACCAGGAGGGAGGCTATAAGCTTCTCACACGATGGTACAGAACTCCAGCTAAATTACATAGAATATACCCACAGGTATCGAATACGTGTTGGTGCTGTGGGGAGTCTGTGGGAACCCTTCTTCATATTTTTTGGGAATGCCTGAAATGAAACAGTTTTTGTTAGACTGTGGAATCGACTATTGAGACACTGACTGGAGCGTCCCTCAGTAGGAAACCGGCAGCTTATCTATTAAATGACACTCCTATGTCTAATAAGACATTTTAAAACTCTTAATTAAGACATTTGCTAAAGGCGACCAGGGCCTGTATCCCGGCCTTGTGGAAAATTGCAAGCCCCCTACAGTTTTGCATTGGAAAGCGAGGATTGCAGACATTCAGGTAATGGAGAATCTTACCATGACTTTGAAGGAGCAGGCAGACAAATATTGGAAGACCTGGACTCCCTATTTTATCTACAGAGACCAGACGCTTCTGGCCTCCCAGCCACTGGAGCAGCATGGAGAGAGAAGTGGTCAAGATGGTTTGCCTACCATTTTGTCTTGTTCATCCGTCCCCCAACCCCCCCCTCCCTTTTTTTTTCTTCTCTTCTTTTCCCTCTTTCTTCAACTTGCTCTGTATATTTCTTTTATGAGACCGGTCGAGTAGTCCATTCCCTCTTTTGGTTATTTTAAAAATATAAAATTGTTCATGGAATTTGCCAGAATCAGAGGTTGATCATTTGGCATTGTATATTATGGTTTTAAGTTGACTGTTACTCTATTAGGGAATATTTTGTACTAGCTACGCCGTGATGTCCCTTGCTGTCATTTTAATACCCAATTATGAGGTCTTCTTTTTTGCAAATGATTCTTTAAATACAGAATTAAAAAAAAAAAAGAGGCAACCTGTGACCTCTTCGCCGCCTGTCAAATGCCCTCTGAAAAGTGATCCAGCACAGGGTGCTTTTCAGAGGGCAAGACTAGTGCAAATGAGTGCTAAGTAAGTTGATTGTCTCCCATGGCTTCCAATACCTACCTATCTCTCAGCTGAGCTAACCCCTTCAGTCTTCTCATGTATTACTAATTTCCTAACTAACATATCAGTATGGATTGCGACCTAATGCAACTTAGTGTGAGGGGGAATCCCTGTAGCCGCATGTCCCCGTAGTCCCTAGAATCGGTGTAAGAGTGGCAACCTCAGCCTGGACTCCAGTCTGGCCACGCCTCCAATGCATTTCGCCCCGCTCCTTGGAGCTTTGTCATGGGGATAATACATTTTGCTCACAAGGCCATGACTAAGCTCCGAAGGGCGGAGCGAAACGGGTTGGAGCTGTGGCCTGGCTGGAGTACAGGCTGAGGTTGCCCCTCTTCTGTTCTGATATCAGTATGGATGTCATATCACTCTAAAACTCAATCATTACAAAACTGAGGTCATAATATTTCTACCCCAATCTCTCTGGCTATCTCCTATTCTGTCCACCAGGTGATCCCTGAATCCTCATCTCTTCAGGAAAGACTATCCTGCCTCTACCTAAAAACAGAACTTTTAGTTTCCCCTAAAAATCTTTCCCCTGCGGTTATTACCTTTAATATCATCTTATATCACTTTATATATTAGCAGGGCTGGATTAAGAGCATCATGGGCCTGGTTCTGAGGAAGTTACATCCTCCTCCTTTGCTGGGGCCCGTGCTTGCACCAATCATTTTCACAGCAGTGGACACTGGGCAGTGGTGGGCAGAGTGGCAGCACCATGGTGCCACGGAAAAGTTCTTGGGCGGCTGGGCCTATATTAACGTAGGGGCCTGGAGCTGCAGCTCCAATAGCCCCTACGTTAATCTGGCCCTGTATATTATATACCTTCTAAACAGTGAGCATACACACTGGACATTTGGCCAACTCTCCCAGATGCCTTTCCACCTGGCAGTAGCTTTTTGGAAGAAAAAAAAACACTCACCGCTTGTAATCGCATGTAAAGGGTTTAGGTGGGTCAAGCATTGGGCGTTAATTCATTTCACTGACCAGAAATGATCAACGTTTAGAGGAAGATAAAAAGCCCAAATGCACCTGCCAGAAGCATTAAAAAGGTCCAGTGTGCACGAGGTCTAAATGCAGGGCTATCCTTTCAAGTAATGCTCATTATTGGCATGCATTTTTAGCCACCGTAATCCTAAAAGGTACTGTATTGAGCTGAAAAAAATAGCATTTTCGGAGAAGATAAAGTCTCTCCTTCCCATAACATTAAACAATGGAGAAAACATCCTGGAAAGTTTTATTTTGTCATTTCATAATGTTTATACAGGCAATTATCTTTTCTAATTTTTCTATTTTCTATTTCTAATGAAATATGTGTTTAAATATCCTTTAAAAACATGTTTCAGTTAAGTTTCTTTCTAAAGGTATAAAAGTACAGCATAGCCAAAGCTTTTTTGGCTGTACTTCTCCCATGGATCACAGGAGTGTAGTTAGTTCTGCTCTCCTGTGACCCATTTTCAGCAGACAGTGGGCTGAAACCCGACATCACAGAGCTGGTCAAGACTATGGAAAGATCCCATATGGTCGGGATCCATCCAGAAGGCGGGATCAACACCTGTCATGGCTCTCTGCTCAGAGCGGAGGGGAGAACTGAGCAATCAGCAGTGTTTGATCACTCAGTTCTCACTACAGAGCCGGCATGACACAGATGCAGCATCCACCTAGGAGAGTATAAATGTTTTTTTTTTCCAAAGTCATACTTCTCATTTAACTGCAAACATTTAGTACTGTTCACTCCAGAATCACACAGGAACAAGCAGTGAGATTGGCAATCCATCCATTTGAATGGGCTGCAAATTGCACCGGATTACACAAAAGTGGTTGATGCACTATTTTTGGATAATGCTCCATGAATAAATTGCATGGTATTGCAGTATTATGCGATCTGGTGCCAGCGCATGCACTGTGTTTGCGATGTGTGTTTGGAATGACGAAAACAATGTATTGGCAGAAAAAACACGGGTATGCACGTAAATGTGTCTAAACGGGAATATGCACATAAATGTATTCTAATGGCCAGAATAAAGTGCATGTGTCCGGCTGCTTATTTTCATAAGTCTGTGCGCATGAGGCCAAAATGAAATTTTACAGATTTAAACATGCCCAAAAACTTTCCTACATGACATTCCAGGCTAATCTTTTCAACATTGTATTTTCAAGCTTTTAACCTTTTTAACCTTTGCATTTTTGTGTTAGTTTTTACCTGTTCACATGTGACGCCCTGTCTATAGTGAAATTAGTCATCATCTTCAGCCAGTACCAAATCATGCAGGATAACCAAACAGATTCTACCAGTGCTGTCATTTTTTTCCCTGTAAATTTTTAGATTGCTTATTTTAAATTGATTACTTAACCAGTGACAGGGGAATTAACAGCTGTGAACTGTCAAGTATATTTTAAATTGCATACATTAAGACATAACATATGCCCATGTGTATTGCATGAAATTGAAAGGGATGTTTCCTTGGCAATAAGCAAATGTGTCCAACGCAAAATTTTATTGTGATTTTATTCAAATTTTTAGTTATTAGCTTATTAGCTGTGCTTCATCCTGAAGTGCAAGATTCCCATCCTTAAAGTGATTGTAAAGTCTCAAGGTGTTTCACCTTAATGCATTCTATGTATCAAGGTGAAAAACCTTCTGTGCTGCAGATCCAGTAATCTGCACACGCCCAGTGGCTCTAGATGCTGTCTCTGTCCTCATTGGACAGATTGATAGCAGCAGGAGCCATTGGCGGTATACACTGCTCCTCCACAGCCCCTGCATTGAAATCAATGGACAGCGCTTCTGAAGCGGCTGCACGCCGCCTCAAAAGTGCTGAGCGCCGACACTTTTAACCCTTTTTTAACCCCTTGTGGGGAGTTAAAAGCGCCGCCCTGCCGACTGCATAGCAGGGCCATAGCGCCGCTATAACAGTGGAAAAGTGCCGCTGAAACCAGTGTTGCTTTACCGCTCCCGCCCCAGTGTGAAAGTAGTCTTACAATCACTTTCATTTCTGAGTGGGACCAAATAGGTTCTCACTTTTACAGATTGACAAGGACTGCACAGGAATTTTTGGGGAGAGCCCATGGCCTTAGCATAATAATACTATGCTATTTTATTAACATAATAACTCATGACAGAAATAGCACCAGGAATTACATTGGTAAAGGGGTATAAAGGACTCCTTTAGCATTTACAAACAGGGGGCTGAATCATCCCAATGGTCTGCAATAAGGATGGGCTTGGGCATGTTCGGAACCGAACGTGCCCGATCCTGCCAGGAAGCTGACACTGCAGACAGCTAATGACAGGCAGTGAGACATTTCCCGATCGCTGCAGCTGCAGATCAGGAAATGTCTCACTGCCTGTGATTCGCGCTGTGCAGTGTCAGCTTCCTGGCGGGATCGGGCACGTTCGGTTCCGAAAACGCCTGAGTCCATATTGGTCAGCAACCTATGGTGAATAAGTACTAATCGTAGTTTAGAGGTAGACCGATATGGGTTTTTCTCTGGCTGATGCCGATATTTCGGGGCGGCCGATGGCCAATGTATGATGCCGATTTTTTTTGGACAGATATGTTAGGCCGATTTTTTTTTTTGTCCCTACATCTCATAAAATCTAGCAGTTAAGTAATAAGAAGTGATACAGAAAATTGCTAAATTAAACATTTATTAAACAAGCCTCCGATCAGTGCACTTGTATGTATAATTTAGATTTTAAAAACACTATCTTAAATACATAAAAACAGGTAATCTTTTAGACGAACAAAAAATGGGCTAACTTTACTGTTTCATTTTTTAAAATTCATTAAAGTGTATTTTTTCCAAAAAAATTGCGCTTGAAAGACCGATGCACAAACACCGTTTGACATAAAATATTGCAACAATCGCCACTTAATTCTCTAGGTCTCTGCTAAAAAAATATATATATAATGTTTAAGGGTTCTCAGTGAATTTCTAGCAGAAAATACTGGATTTTTACTTGTAAGTAACAAATGTCAAAAAACATTTAGTTTTTAAATGCTTAAACTGAACTCATTTACACACCGGAGTTCATTCCTTTGATAAGTATAAACATTGTATCTCTTTGATTCTTTTATCAGCGATATTCTCAGATTTGGCATGCTGCCCAGATTTTTGTCTTTCTGTTCTAATAGGAGTTACTCAAAGGGCTCCTGTACTACTGTTGGGGAGATTTCAGGTGACTTGAATTCTTACAGAAGTCGTTTGCAAGTCGCACTGAAGTCACGCTATGCGGGGTCAGGCTGAGTCGCCCCACAAGTCGGATCGCCCCTGTGTGAGCCGGCCATTAGTGCATAAATTAATCAGCCTAATTTGCAGCACAATTGGCCGATGCCAATTAATTAATAAAAGCCAAAAATCAGCCGGGCCGATATATCGGTCTACCTCTATTGTAGATCAGCACTCTCTGGTGGGAATCCTGTCTCAGATCAGCTGATTAGCTTATCACTATTTGCCTTGGCATCTTTAGATAATTGCACCTATGATTTGCTTTAAATAATGCTGCATGTTAATGTACACAACCATAAATAAATTATAGTATTTGTAATTAGGCATCCACTAACTAAAAGAGGAAAGCTGGTGTACATGAAAAGTGAAGACTGGGCTAATCAATACCAAAACCATTACAAATACAACCAATCATGCCGGATATACAGAAAATTTGTTCTATGATCAAGCATTCTGTTGTCATGGAGATGAAGATTTCTCTAAATATAGCTTCTGTGTAAGTCCAATACTACTTATTAGATCAGTGATAATGAATGTCCCACACATCGAAAAACAGATCATCAGATATGAAGCAAGTCATGCCACTACCAAAATAGTTTACTAAAAATAGGCACATCATAAACAGACATGGATTATATATATAGCATCTGCCAAGCACAAAGGGGAATTTACATTCCTGCAATAAACCGAGGTACTGTATACTGTATATATACCCAAAGAAAAGCTGATCATTCTAGGTTCATATTAATTGTATTAATTAATATTAAAGTGATACTAAAGACTCACATTTTTTTTAAAATAACAAACATGTCATACACACCTCCTCTGTGCAGCAGTTTTGCACAGAGTGGCCCCTAACCTCGTCTTCAGGTGTCCTCCAACGGTGCTCCGGGCTCCTCCTCTTCTCAAGTGACCACCACACTTTCCTAGGGTCACCCATGCAGGCGCGCTCCCGAATCCTGCTGTTACGTGTATTCACACAAACAGCGGGACTCGGCCCCACCCCCTGTCTCCTGGGTCACTGGACTTGATAGACAGCAGCGGGAGCCAATGGCTCCCCCAGCTACCAATCCAGCCAATGAGAACCAGAGCAGCTCAGGTGAGCTGCAAGGCTTGTCCCCGCCGCGGGTTTGTTTTGAGCTCAGGTAAGTAAAGAGGGGCTCGGGGGGGGGGGGGGCTGCTGCAGGTGAAAAGGTTTTTTCACATTAATGCAGAGAATGCATTAAGGTGGAAAACCTTGAGGGTTTACAACCACTTTAACAGCTTCAGCCCCCAGAAGGATTTCCCCCTTTAGGACCAGAGCACTTTTTGCGATTCGGCACTGCGTCGCTTTAACTGACAATTGCGCAACGTTGTACCCAAACTAAATTTGCATTCTTTTTTTCCCTCAAATAGAGCTTTCTTTTGGTGATATTTGATCCCCTCTGCATCATTTCCGATCACCGCTATAAACAAAAAAAAAAGCATACATTTTGCAAAAAAAAAAAACAATATTTCTTACTTTTTGCTAAAATACACATCCAAAAAAAAAATATGAAAAAAAATGTTTTTCATCAGTTTTGGCCAATTTATATTCTTCCTCATATTTTTGTTAAAAAAAAAAATCGCAATTGGCGTTTATTGATTGGTTTATGCAAAAGTTGCCGCGTTTACAAATGATGAGAATTAATTTATGTTTTTTTTTGTTTTTTACTAGTAATGGTGGCGATCTGCGATTCGGCTCCCGATGAGCGCTCTCAGCCAATGGCTTAACTACTTCCACCCCAGGCCTATAGCAAAATGACAGCCGGGCGCTGGCTCAGTATCCTAACTGGACGTCTATTGACGTCCTCAGTATAACCCACAATTGCGCGCCTCCAAGGGTGCGCATCGTGGTGATCGGTGGTGCGGTGGGTCAGTCTGACCCACCGCATTACCGATTTCGGTAAAGAGATTCCATCAGGGTCTGTGCTGAGTGTTTATCAGTGCAGCCCCCCTGGGATCGCCACCCAAGACCACTGGACCACCAGGGATGCCACCCAGGGACCACCAGGGAGAGCCCACCCAGGACCACCAGGGAGCGATCCTAACCACCAGGGAGCCAATCCTAGACCACCAGGGAGCCCACCCTAGACCACCCAGTAAGGGGCACAATGCCCAACATTGATGGCACTCAGTGCCAACTTCAGATGCCACCATAGACCACCAGGATATGGACACCTTACAGTGCAATCTGCAATTGCAGCCCCCCCCCAGTGCCACCTATCAGTGCCCATCAATGCCACCTATCAGTGCTCATCAGTGCTGCCTATTAGTGCCCATCAGTGCCACGTATCAGTACCCATCAGTGCTGCATATCAGTGTCCGTCAGTGCTGCTTATTAGTGACGCCTATCAGTGCCCATCAGTGCTGCATATAAGTGCCTCATCATCAGTGCCCGTCAGTGGCACCTCATCAGTGCCACCTATTCAGTGCCAATCAGTACTGCCTCATCAGTACCCATCAGTGTAGCCTCATCAGTGCCTGTCAGTGATGGAGAAAATGTACTTATTTACAAAGTTTTGTGACAGAAACAGATAAAAACTTTTTTTTTTAACATTTTCGGTCTTTTTTTATTTGTAGCACAAAAAAATAAAACCAGCAGAGGTGATCAAATACCACCAAAAGAAAGCTCTATTTGTGGGAATAAAACGAAAAAAAAAATGTGTCTGGGTATAGCGTAGCATGACCGCGCAATTGTCATTCAAAGTGTGACAGTGCGGAAATGATCTGATACAAAAGTTGTACAAGCTGGGACTTAACCCTTGGGTGGTTCAGTGGATATGCAGTTGGCTAAAGGATAGATCCCAGAGTGTGGTTGTAAATGGGGTTCACTCAGAACAGAGACCAGTCACTAGTGGGGTACCACAAGGTTCTGTACTGGGTCCTGTTCTATTCAACCTATATGTAAGTGATATAACTAAAGGTTTGCTGGGCAATGTATGTCTCTTTGCTGATGATACAAAGGTGTGTAGTAGGGTTGATATCCCTGGAGGGGTCTGTAACATGGAACATGATTTGACATTGCTGGAAGATTGGTCAAAGCAGTGGAGACTGCAGTTCAATATTTCTAAATGTAAAATAATGCATCTAGGGAAAAAGAATCCGCTTAGAGAGTACAGCATTGGGGGCACAGTGTTAG
>BLSH010365566.1:979570-1010564 GCA_018402905.1 Glandirana rugosa
GAAAATAAAATAAAAAAAAAAAAAAAAAAAAAAAAAAAATGTAATTGGAACAACAGACTGATACCTAAATACAAATAGGGTTCGTACAAACTTCGGTAAATGACAACTGACAGAGTGTTGGAGACAACCATCGAATAAGGTTAGTAGTTGGTGGGAAAGTCATTTTATTATGAAAGATTCTAATCAAAACTTGAAGGGGGGTCAATCAAACTCCAGTACAGGGGCACAAGAACAAAAACCAAAGTATAACTTTTCTGACGGGAGGACTTGGAATAAGTGGGGGAACTCCATCAATTTCCAAAGTTAGTACAGAGGGGAGAGGGAAGAAAGGAGGTCTGACATGTATAATTCAAGGACTTCAGCGAGAACTATACAAAATAGGGGGTCTGGAAAGTGGTAAAAATAAAAAAAAAAAAAAAAAAAAAAAAAAAATAAAATAAAAGAATAAAAAAAAATAAAAAGGGGCAGACTCGATGGACTACTCAGTCTTTTTCTGCCGTCACTTTTCTATGTTTCTATGTTTCTATTAAGTGCCTGGTATTGAAGTGGTTAAACAATCTTATTATCCTAGGCTGCTGCTCACATCAAAAAGCGTTGTCACAGCCTAAAGCCTAGTGCACACAGGCTGAATTTCGGCTGGCATTGGCTGTTTCAATAGAAACTTGCCAACATTAGGTCTGTGTGTATTGCAGCAGGCTCATGATGGAAAAAGGTCCGCCGACCGGCTCCCGATCAGCCCTCTCAGCCAATGACTGGAGTGTTCTGAGAACACAATAGCCGCAGAAGGGGAGATCGCTGTACTAACATTATATTGTTAGTACAGCGGCTCTGACCTAAGCTGTCAGTATTTTTTCATTCAACCCACTGGGTTGAATAAAAAAGAACGAATAGTGTGTACGACGCTTGAGATCATACATGTTTAGTCTCTGTAAAGCTATTAGTTGTGGATCGCTTTCCAGAGTTCTGCCAAAGCCAAGCATTCAGAAGGCAACCCTGTTGCCTCCTGAATGCCTGATTTTTGTGGGGGGAGATTGTTTGCCAACAATTTTCAGTGGGACTAATGCGCACAACCACCAGCCAAGCTTTGGCTTGCAATTGTGGTGCAGCCCCATTAACTTGAATGGGCTAGTTGGACAGATGATGTCATCTGTCAACTCCACATGCTGTGTTCATTTTCTGTGCAATGTGAGCAGATTCCTCCAGCTGTATTGTAAGCTTTAGGTGGGTAGTTGGGGAGTCCCCTTGTGAAAGAGGCCTAAAAGTCACATTAAGCAATACTGTATTTCCCCTGTAAGTGTTTCTTCAGAGGATCAACATTCTTCTGGAAATTAATTATGATGATGATTAATCATTAATCATTTTGGTGAACCATTAAAGCAGAACTCCGGGAAAAACATTTTTCCATGTCCTTGTTGCTGATCTCCTACCTTCACCAACTATGCCATCCATTTTCTGCTGAACTCTGTACAGGCGGTCCCCGGGTTACAAACAGTAGGAAGTGTAGGTTTGTTCATAAGTTGAATTTGTTTGTAAGTGGGAACAGGTACATTTTTTAAGTGTAGCTTCAGCCAAAAAAAATATTTTTAAGCTTTTTTGGATAGCACAGGAAGGGTTAACACCCCTGTAATGTTTGTTTTGCTGTCTATGTTTCTGTTCAGAAGATTTCACCTCACTTCCTGTTCCGATAATAATTGGATTTTGAAAATTTTGGGTTGTTGTGGAAACAAGGATTGGTGATAAAGCATCAGTGGAGACACCTTTTCCCATAATAACTCTTACAGGAGTGAATTTCCCTTCCTAGGGGGAGATTTCCTCTCACTTCCTGTGGTCTACCTCCATTTGTAAGTAGGAGTCCTTTGTAACTAGGGGACCGCCTGTAGTTCCTTTGTAGAAGCCTTCTGAACTTGCTGAAAAACTGTTATTCCCCTCTGACATCCTGTTTGTAAGACTGCTGGCCGTTCTCCGTCCTGTACTAGCAGCAGTGGTCTGACACGCTCACCTGTAGTTTTCTAACAGCCTAGCACACTGATAAGCGGCAATGGTGGGCACGGTGTCACTGCACTGATAAGAAGCACTGGTGGTCACGGTGTCACCACACTGATAAATGGCACTGGTGGGCACGGTGTCCCTGCACTGATAAGCGGCACTGGTGGGCACGGTGTCACCGCACTGATAAGCAGAACTGGTGGGCACAGTGTCACCTCACTGATGGGCACTGATAAGCGGCACTGGTGTGTACTGTGTCACCGCACTGATGGGCACTGATAAGCAGCACTGGTGAGCACAGTGTCACCACACTGATGGGCACTGGTGGGCACAGGGTCACCGCACTGATGGGCACTGATATGCAGCACTGGTGAGCTTTCCATACATTAGAGGGTTCCACTATTATTGTGTTATTGAGTAGTAAGTTACTGCTGCACTTTTTTTGTTTTTTCTCATGTCGACATTTACTTGTGTCACATACTGATATAAAACATCACAGCTCTTTCTTTCTGTGGTGTGGCTAGGGGTGTTCTCATACACCATACCAGCACTGATTGTTGTTATAATGATCTCAGATCTGCATGAGGATGAGGGATATTTCTAATACTGAATTACAGCAGAGTGCAGTGTGTATAATATATTATTATGGTATGTGTGTACAGATCAGTAATGTATACAGAAAGCATGTAAGGGTGATATGTTTATCTCCTTGTGTCTGGAGGGGAGAGAAGACATGTTGTGTGTCACTAGTTAGTGGGTCTGGCTACAGAATGAGGGGCGTGATCAGGGACATCTTTAAGGCAGGGCAAAAGGGGCAGCTGCCCTGGGCCCCATCATTGTTGTGGGGCCCAAAGCAGCTGTCTCATACTTGCCTGATACACAAAGGTAAGCAGAGGTGGAACCCTTTTTCAAAATAACATGGTGCCACAGCACCGTGAATTTTGGTGCATGTGAATATGCACATCTCAGCAGATGCGTGAGGGTGTCATTAACAATTAATGGCACTGCTGTGTATCTGCTAAAGGGCAGCACATTTCTATGGTGTCAGGAAAGCAATTTTGCATGCCTTCCCAATACACACAAATATGAACGCAGGCTAAATGGCTAAATGTCTCAGTTACATTGGTGGTCAGTGTAAATCTTCTCATTACATTGGGGCTTGGTGTACAAACCTTTCATTCAAACTAGTGGCTAGTGTGAAGGGCCCCTTACATTCGCAGTCAGTGTAAATCCCTCCTTACATTGGTGGTTACTGTGAATGCTCCTATTACATTAGTGATCAGTGTGAATCCCCAGTACATTGGTGGCCAGTGTAGAAACTCCTCTTTATACTGGTAACTGGTAAAAAAATCCAAGCTTGCATGTGTGGTCAGTTTCAAATCCTCCCTTACATTGGTGGTCCATGTAGAAGCCCTTTAAATTGGTGGTGAGTGTAAATCCCCCTTACATTGGTGGCCAGTGTAAAAAAAAAAAACCTTTATTGGTTGTTGATGTAAAAGCCCCCATTACATTGGTTGTCAGTGTAAATTCTTCATTACATTGGTGATCAGTGTACATTTTCCTTAACATTGGTGGTAAGTGCAGAACTGCCCTTATGCTAATGGTCAGTGTAAATCCCCCTTTACATCGGTGGTCGGTGTAGAAGTGTCACCTTACATTGGTGGTCAGTACAAATCTCCTTGACAATGGTTGTCAGTGTAAAATCCCCTTTACACTGGTGGTTGGTGTAAATGTTCCTATTACATTGGTGTCAGTGTAAAAATCCCTCTTTATATTGGTGGGTGGCGTAAAATCCCCCATTACATGGTGGTCAGTTCAAATTCCTCCTCACATTGGTGGTCAGTGCAAATTCCCCCTCACATTGGTGGTCATTGTAAATTCCCCATTACATTGGTGGTCAGTGTAGAATCTCCTACTGTACACTTACCACAGATTTTCAGCTCTACATGATTCAGAATTTGCCACAGTGTACTGTCTCCTAACTAATCCCATCCCCCCACCACTGCCACTGATCCCGTCAACCCCCAGCATTGCCACTGATCACAACCCCCCTCCCTAAGCATTGCCAATTTGCAACTGATCCCAGGAGTCCTAGGGTCTCTAGGATTTTTATGTCTATTGATGGGACCCCCCACCTTCCCAGTCCATGGTGTGCAGGCAGTGAGGAGATGATGTGCTGTAACTTTTAGCAACCAATCAGTGAGCAGTAATGATGTGCATTAACCTCTTGCAACCAATCATTGAGCAATGAGGATATGCAGTAAACAACAGCAACCGATTAGTGAGTGGTAAGGATGTCCAGTAACCTCTAGCAACCATTCAGTGAGAAGTATTGATGTACAGTAATCTCTAGCAACCAATCAATAAGCAGACATCATGTGCTGTAACCTCTAGCACATAATCAGAGAGTCATAATGTGTGCTGTAACTTCTAGCAGCCAGTCAGTGAGCGGTAATGATACACTGTAACCTTTGGCAACCAATCACAATTGCTGCCTGATCTGATTCAGTAAACTGATTTTGAGTCTAGCTTCTATTTATTGTATGCCTCAGAGCAGGTGGAGATCAAAATTGCATGGTAGGGGGTGGTGGGTCAAGAATTTTTTTTCCCACGGTCCAATCAATATTAAAGACGTTAATGGGCATGATTCATGTTGAAGTGGGCTTGTTCACATTTACATGTACAGAATAGTGTACCTTCCACATTCATTGAAATCTGCGATGCCTGATGGGAAATGTAGTCTAAACAGAAAGAAGAGGATATGATGCAATCACTCTTCTAACAGAGCCTGCCTTGCGGAATACATAATGCATCATTTGAACGAGAGAGAGCACTTCCTGTAAATTAAATTGGACATATCTCTTCAATGGTAAGGAATTTCACAAATGTAATAACTGTTTAGGCCTCATACACACGGACGTTTTTTGACGCCGGCGTTTTCTGGCATTTTTTGCAGCTCTCCATGTTAGTCAATGGCCCCATGAAAACGTCGGCGTTTTTGAGCTGTAGATGACGTCGGCGTTAGTGAGCTGAAACTAGAACCCTCAGCGATCGCATTCTGAGGCTGTAACGCCGACGCCACAATATGCCAACAAACGCCCACAAACGCCAACAAACGCCACCTATTATTATACTGGCGTTTTCCGGCGTTTTTTGACGCCAACGTTTTTAGGTTGAAAAATAGCAGAGGGATGATTTTTTTTAAAAAACGCTAACGCTCAAAAACGCCGATGCATAACGCCGAAAAACGCCGACTTTTTTTCCTTGACGTCGGGCCCGACGTTTTGTTTATTTTTTAAGAAACGTCCGTGTGTATGAGGCCTTAGGGTTTAGTGTAGGGAGGTGTACTAATGGGGGATTTTTTGAAAATCCCGGAGTTCTGCTTTAATGTTAGTTTTGGAAATGCAATCCTGTTTGTAAAAAGAAGCAGTGTTGGGGTTAAGTGTTTACCATTTACACAATTTTTGTGTTATAAACCTTATTCTTATAAGAAAATATGACCACCATTGGTATATTTACAGCATCACTGAGGTAGAAAGTCCATGAAAAAAAAACGTTTTTTCTAGTCATTCTCTGTTGCTCCACAATGAACTTTGTAACTGGATACACCACCAGTAACCCCAGACTAGATGAATAGCAGCATATGGTGTCAGTGTGATCTTTAGTGAATATCAGCCAGGAAGATGCATTCTGTTCCTGAACACCATGGGACAGCGGGCAGTTCACTGGTTCAGTGCGATGACAGGAACACACAAAGCAAAGGGATGAGATGATACTTGCAGTCATCCAAGACAAGTTCTGACTGGCTCAGCAGCCTGTATGTGTGGTTCTCACATCACATGAGACATGGCAATTGTAATTTTATGTTTTGAACTACACACAATTCCCCCTCTCTAACCGCCCCTCTCTTTTGTGATTTTTTTGCCCATCTTGGCTTTTCTAGGGTGGGTGTCTTGGAGAGTGTGTCTGCCACCAATACATAGATTTGGGGAATAATTTGAATATATCACCCTTATTGGATGAATGCTGATTTTGAATATTACAACTTGGCAGGTATTTATGCCACGGGGCTTTGATATAATCCCATGGCTGCTCAATTCATGTAAATTAGAAATTTTAAGGGAAACCTGTGCATTTATGATATATTCTGTTTATGAAGTCTATATGTTTTTCCGATAGACCTTTAGCTCCCGTGGTTCTATTCCTTTACCCCCCTTGAAGGGTATTCGCCTTCTTAGCCCCCCTGCGCTCGCACATGGGAAGTAACTGGTGGTGTGCTCCTTTAACCACCTCAATACCAGGCACTTACCCCCCTTCCCGCCCAGACCAATGTTCATCTTTCAGTACTAATGCATTTTCAATGACAATTGCGCAGTCGTGCAACGCTGAATCCAAACAAAATTTTTATCATTTTGTTCCCAGAAGTAGCGCTTTCTTTTGGTGGTATTTGATCACCTCTGGGGTTTTTATTTTTTGCTCTAAAAATAAAAAAAGACTGAAAATTTTGAACAGTAAAAAGTTTTTCTCGGTTTCTGTTGCAAAATGTTGTAATTAAGTACATTTTCTCCATCACTGAGGTGCACTGATGAGGCTGCACTGGTGGGCACTGATAAGGCAGTACTGATTGGCACTGATGAGGTGGCACTGATGGGCACTGATGATGAGGCACTAATAAGTAGCACTGATGGGCACTGATAAGTGGCACTGATAAGCAGCACTGACGTGCACAGATAGGTGGCATTGATATGCAGCACTGACGGGCACTCATAGGTGGCACTGATGGCCACTGATGGGTGGCACTGGTGGGCACTGATAGGTGGCACTGATAGAGGGCACTGTTAGGTGTGAATTCCCTGGTGGTCCTGGGTGGTATCTGAAATAGGCACTGAGTGCCATCCATGTTGGGCATGGTGCCCCTTACCTGGTGGTCTAGGGTGGGTTCCCTGGTGGTCAGGGTGGCCTTCCTGTTCAGCTCCCTGGTTGGGCTCCCTGGTGGTCCTGGGTGGCGATCCACGTGGGGCTGCACTGATAAACAATCAGAGCAGACCCCCCCCCCCTGTCAGGAGAGACGCTGATCGGCTCTCATCTACTCGCGTCTGCAGACTCGAGTAGAGGAAAAGCCGATATACGGCTCTTCCAATTTACAGTGTGATCAACTGTGATTGGTCACAGCTGATCACGTGGTAAAGAGCTTCTGAGAGAAGGCTGGGGTGGAGTTCACTGAGAGGAGATTACTTAGCCCACAGGTGGTGATGTGAACAGCCTCTAAACTGACACAACCAAGGGGTAAGCAAACAGGCAGGACATGAATGACTATGGACACAGTGTAAGAGCATCTTCCAAGGCTCTGATTTTTCAATAATGAATAATCAAAAGCCCTCATGTGTCCATATCTTTTATTGAGCAGGGTTGTGACACTATTCTCACTGGCTTTCTAAGTAGCTTTGATGCCAAAATGTTGCTTAAATATTTGCCCTGAATTACTAAAAGGTAATGTAAAGGAGCATAGAGAAATAGCATTGAAGATATTTTATACCATTGCAGTGTGGTTTCCCCATTTACCCAGAAATTGTGATCCTCCTACTGATCTTCTAAAGTGTACATTCACGTACACCCAAATAATCCTGCTTTCGTGCCTTATATTAGGA
The DNA here is from genome assembly GCA_018402905.1 of Glandirana rugosa. Classification (NCBI taxonomy): domain Eukaryota; kingdom Metazoa; phylum Chordata; class Amphibia; order Anura; family Ranidae; genus Glandirana; species Glandirana rugosa. The sequence goes on from BLSH010365566.1 coordinate 987,205, forward strand.
AAAGGAGCATTAAGTATACTAAAAAAACAAAAACAAAAAAAAACAGTAAGCTAAGACCTGAATCAATGGTTAATAAAGGCCCATCAGTGGATCAAACTTTATAGTGTGCAATGACTGATTGGGTCTACACTACATGGAGGTAAGGTGGTCTGCTTTTAATTTCTGCATAGCATTACTTTCACTCTGAACAATCCACCCATAACAGAAGACAAAGGAATGTGGTTATGATGCAGTGTATTAGACTTTTATTTATTTTTTTAACTAAGATTCAAACAACTTTCTCTCAAGATTCATTAATTTTTCTAACACCGACTTATATGTTAATATGAAATCCTGGAAGAAATCATTGATTAAAATGTATTTTTCTGTTTCATCTGGAATTTCTGTTCAAAGCAGATTCTCAGATATTTAGTTGAACCTATAGTAGTGGACACATACTGCACTAAAGTCCTAGTGGTTCATAGAGTCTGCTTGTACTCAAACGCCACAGATTTCCCACAACAATCCTCTTTAAAAAAATAATGTGCTATAAAGCCAACAGTGCCTTTTCGGGAGCTGTGATGCGCTCTCTGCAATCTCCCCTTCCCCTCCTTCCCTGGTTCCAGTGATTCGGGGGATGGGGCGGGATGGATCGACCGATCTGCGCATCAATGTTACGTCATCACTCCATGCTGTTAGTGCCCTCTCTGGTGCACTTTGGCCGGAGCGATATGATTCTATCTTGGCTGACAATTGGGTGGAGCAATCCTGGCCAGGTGTGTGGCTGGGAGTATTTATGCAGAGTCCATCTGACGGCAGACAGCGTGGTGATAGCACTACACATGCACATGGACACGGCTGGTTGCAGACTTATTCCTTGACTTCATATCTGTGGTAATTATTTGACTTCTAGTTTCCGTCACACTTTTTGCACCTCTCCCATAGCCACCCTTGGTGGTGGATCTTGGTCTAGGTTTTCTCTGACTCCAGACTTTTTTTATTCTATCACAGGCACTTATCATTTGCCTTCCTATTTCCCTGTTTTGGTGTATGGCTTCGCCATTTTGTTTTCACATTCAGCACCCCTCATACACATTCACATTTTATTCAACCCATTTACACACACATATTCATCCACAGATGTCTGCTGTTTCGGGTGGTCTGCGTGGTGGTCCCATCCCCGCCTCATGTCACTGTGTCCTCAGCTCCCGTGACAGACTTCCAGGCAGCCAGGCCCGTATTGTTACACCACACATGGTGTTTTTTAAGGGTAGGTTTGACTATCTCGCCACCCTTTGTACCCATATCATGTACTTCATCATGGCATTCAGACATGCCATTAGACCCTTGGATATTTTTACTCTTTTACCTTTTATTTTTTATATAGATATGTTTGCATCTACCCCTGATTAGTGGGTACTATCCCACGAAACGCGTTGGGATTATGATGATGCCATCTCTCTACTGAAGCTCATTTCTGTACTACCATATGGTCTTTTTATTATTTTTATCCATTCCCAAATGTTTTACTTCACGCCATGGCAAATGCTCCACTCCAATTACCAGGTACAGTGTTCTGCAGTTTTAAATGCATAAACGCATATATGTTTGCTACGTATTTATTTAATTTATGTTGTGATGGAATTATTTTGTTTATGATGTATGGTACTTACCTTGCCTTCCAGGACCTTGGAGGATCAATAAACAATAATTTTTTGTACAACCGAAAAATGCTCTACTCCAATGACCAGGCAGAGTGTTCTGCAGTTCTAAACACATATATGTTTGCTATATATTTTTTCAATTCATGTTGTGATGGATTTATTTTGTTTATGATGTATGGTACTTACCTTGCTTTCCAGGACCTTGGAGGGCCAATAAACAATAATATTTGTACAACGCATATTGGTCAGTGTCCTTATATATCCTCATTAAAAGTCCCAACTTCTTTCTCCTTTCTCATTGAATCAGGGATAGAGATGCAGATCATCTGCATCTCATCTAAAGTCCCATTTGCTATTTTCTAGTATACAGTGCAAAAAAAGGTAGTAGTTCCTAGCTTAGTATTATACATACAGCTTGCCAGCGCTAGCAAAATTCAGGACATGTCAGCATACTGGAGGTATCCCTTCCAAAAAGACCAGCCATTACAGAGAATGAAGGGGAAGGCTGCTACTATACCTTTTTTTTGTTCTGTGATTTCTTCAGTCAGCTAATGCTTTTTGTGGATCTTTAGCCCTACCCTACCAGATCGAAATGGAGGTCTCTCCTCTAGAAACAGACATGAAACATCAGCCTCTTCAGGACCCAGATCATCATCCAGGGAGAGATGTCACTCTAGTCATCTTGACAGAGGACAAAGATCAAGGTCTCCTTCAAGGGATTGTTGCTCTCCAGCGGGGTCTTACGGAAAATATTCCCACGGTAAGAACTTCACCTCCATTGATGAGTGCACGGCTTGCCCTAAGGTAGCACTACCAGGGAAAACAGCTTACGCAAACAGTATAATGGAAGCAACCAAAGACAAATAGACAGACAACCAACAGGTGTTTTTTAAATCCATAATGGAAGTTAAAAAAATTAATTATTTCCAGCTACAGTATATAAAGACCTTACTCAAACAACAGGCAGATACTGTGGTGCCACATCAGGAATGTTTTATGGCTGTATTCACTTCTCTTTCTAGTTGCGAAAAAGACAGGGGACCGGAGAACAAACAGTCATAGATATATAGTGCCTAAACAAGTGCATCCAGAAGGAACATCAAGTTGGAATCTCCACAAATGGTTTTGAAAGGTATACAGCCTGCAGACTAGCTTCTTTCAATTTAAAAGACTCATATCCTGAATTATCCAGGCTATAAAAAGCATCTTCTTATTTTAGTTGCACAGTTTCATTTTCAGTTTGCCTTCCATTCGGCCTAACAGCATCTCCCAAAGTGTTTACAACAATCCTCCTTGAGGTAGTATTTTTCTTGCAAGGAAAGGGTGTAAGCATTTGTCGCTACCTATATTACTTTCTTATCTACAACTATTGTTATCTCAAGAATTAATTCTCGTTCTCATTCATTAAGACTTTAGTTTTGGAAGCTCTGTGAAAGTCTGGCTGGCTGGTGAGTGTGGGGAAGAGACAACTGTCTCCTCCTTTCATATATCTGTTTTGCTTCCTGGAAAATATTCCAATTATTTTTGGAGATAATTATATTAAACCCTGACATGATGGTCCTTCTTTAAAATGTTCTCTTGTCTTCTACTCTGACCGGTCCCCAAGTCACCCCCCTGCCCCACCTCTTTATTGGGTCTTTTGTTGGCTAGCTGAGACACCATTGCGTACACACTCCCAACTATTGTTATGTCCATCCATAGGCACACGGAGTAATCAGCAACCCACTCCCCTGCTCCCTCCTTCAACCAGCAATTTTCCTGTCGGCAGTAGGAGCCTATCTACTGCCCTCAGTATATATTTTTTTCACCCTCATGCCTGCATGCCTGACCTAAAGGGTAGATGGATTCCAGGAAGTAAATGCTACATGAATAATTTGCCCTTACTCAAGATGGCCGAGGCTAGAAATGCTCTTCCAATGAGTTACAGTATATGTCCAATTTGTCAGGGCAGTAATAAGATTGAGACCTCCAAGACAGCTACTTGTTCTAAAATGGGGTTTACCATTTTCCTTCTGGCACCTTATCATGAAAACTGCCTTTAAAGTTGCAATAACATCTGTAGGGAGAGTTTCTGAGACAGCTGCATTAGAGGAAAGAGGACCTTTAACATCTTTTTTGCAGAGTTGTCTTGGTGCCAGTGATGGGTTCACTCCTAAAGTTACCTCGGATTTTCATCTAAAACAAGAACTTATTCTCCCTAAATTTTTCTCTCAGGACTCTCAACAAGTAAGCCAGTTGGATGTGGGCAGAGCTCCTCAGTCCTACATGAAACATGATACAGCTGAAATTAGAGAGCTACCTGGTCCTTGATACACACCTTTGTCTCATTACTGTTTTCAACCTGCCTTTCTTATTACTGTGCACTTTGGTCAGAAAGTGGTTTCTTCTGCTACTGTTTGTAATTAGGGGACAGAAAATGTCAATGTAACCACCAGCAAACAGGACACATTTTACTCAAGTATCATCCTTAGTGGTGATTTAAAAAAAAATACACTGCTCAAAGAAATTAAAGGAACACTTTGAAAACACATCATATCTCAATCGGGAAAAATATCATGCTGGGGCTAAATTTAAAGACACCCTAATAATCAAAGTGAAAAAATGATGCAGCAGGCTAGCCAATTTTGCTGAAATTTCATTGCAGCAACTCAAAATGGTACAAGTAGTTTGTATGGCCCCCACGTGCTTGTATGCATGCCTGACAACATCGGGGCATGCACCTAATGAGATGACGGATGGTGTCCTGGGGTATTTCCTACCAGATCTGGACCAGGGCATCACTGAGCTCCTGAACAGACTGAGGTGCAAGCTGGTGGCATCAGATGGACCGAAAAATAATGTCCCAATAATGTCTAATGTGTTCTATTGGATTTAGGTCAGGTGAGCATGGGGGCCATTCAATGGTATCAATTCCTTCGTCCTCCATGAACTGGCTGCATTCTCTCGCCACATGTGGCCAGGCATTGTTGTGCACCAGGTGGAACCCAGGACCCACTGCACCAGCGTAGGGTCTGACAGTGGGTTCAAGGATTTTATCCCGATACCTAATGGCAGTCAGGGTGCCATTGTCTAGCCTGTGGAGGTCTGTGCGTCCCTCCATGGATATACCTCCCCAGACCATCACTGACCCACCACCAAACCGGTCATGCTGAACTGTGTTACAGGCAGCACAACGTTCTCCATGGCTTCTCCAGAACCTTTCAATTCTGTCACATGTGCTTAGGGTGAACCTGCTCTCATCTGTGAAAAGCACAGGGTGCCAATTCTGGTGTTCAATGGCAAATGCCAATCGAGCTCCATGGTGCCCAATAGAGTACGTCGGGCCCCCAGGCCACCCTCATGAAGCCTGTTTTTGATTGTTTGGTCAGAGACATTCACACCAGTGGCCTGCTGGAGGTAATTTTGTAGTGCTCTGGCCGTGCTCATCCTGTTCCTCCTTACACAAAGGAGCAGATACCGGTCCTGCTGATGGGTTAAGGACATTCTACGGCCTTGTCCAGCTCTCCTAGAGCAAATGCCTGTCTCCTGGAATCTCCTCCATGGTTTTGAGACTGTGCTGGGAGACACAGCAAAACTTCCTCCAGGATGGCACTTATTGATGGGCCATCCTGGAGGAGTTAGACTCCTTGTGCAACCTCTATAGGGTCCAGGTATCGTCTCATGCTACCAGTAGGGACACTGACCCTAAGCCAAATGCAAAACTAATGAAAAACAGTCAGAAAAGAGAAGTAGGGAAAAGAAAATGTCAGTGGCCTCCACCTGAAAAATATTCCTGTTTTGGAGGTCGTCTCATTGTTGCCCACCTAGTGCACCTGTTGTTAATTTCATTAACACCAAAGCAGCTGAAGCTGATTAACAACCCCCTCTGCTACTTAACTGACCAGGTCAATATCCCAGGAGTTTAATTGACTTAATACTATACTCTGATTAAAAAGTTTTCCTTTATTTTTTTGAGCAGTGTATTTAACACATTTTCTTAATGGCTGTCCTAATATGCATACCTGTTCCTTGTCAGTTACTCAGACAGTATTGAAGCCAGCATAACAGCAAAGCACCAAGCATTTTCTGGAGGAGGTCTGCAATGACAATCGCTTTATTTTACAATGTCAAATGTTTCACAAGGCTTAAAAGATATTCTGCAGCATCTCCTACTGGCCAAATATTGCATTAACAGCTGTAATCAACCACATACATTTCTACTTTTGATAACATAAAAAAGCATTTTTAGACAATGTTAGTGTTATTTATTTTAATATGCCAACATATGGCAATAAATGTGCATTTTTAGGCAAAATGCCTGATAATCATAACCATATTTATATCCACTGTCTTGTGTATAAATATGTAATTACAGTCTTTTGTATTTTGCCTGTTACATGCCAGCATCACTAAATCGTATTGGGTTCCATTCACAAAAGCATCTCACATGCGTTATTTAGGTGTCCAGAAAATATTTTGCCTAAATATTGCATGCAATCCTGAAACTGTCATTTCACTATACCGCTTTGCGGTATTTACCACAAAACACTGAATACCGCATGAACAGGTGTTAAACTCAGTTCACAGAAGGAAATAAACAATTCAATGCATGCAGTAATTTAGTAGTGGTCAAGGGATGCGGTATTTAACCAGTACAGAACTGCGCTTTCAGAGCCGGCTACAGCGCGGCTCTGAAAATCCGGGAGGACGTCCATGGACGTCCTGCCTCGTGCGCGTCCTCTGGATGTCCTCTGGATGTCTGCCCGAGACCCGCCGATGACTTGTAGCAGCCTCTGAATGGGGAACCGCCAATGTAAACACGGCGGTTCTCCGTTCTGTGAATGGGACATAGCAGATCTACTGATCCCTGTCACTGGGATCAGTTAGATCTGTTATGTCCCGACCAGCCCACCCCCCCCACAGTTAGAACACACCCAGGGAACATTGTTAACCCCTTCACTGCCCCCTGCAGGTTAACCCCTTCACTGCCAATGACATTTACACAGTAATCAGTGGACATTTAAATTTCTGATCGCTGAATAAATGTCATTGGTCCCAAAAAAGTGTCAAAAATGTCCGACATGTCCACTGCAATATCGCAGTCCCGATAAAAATCGCAGATCACCGCCATTACTAGTAAAAAAAAAAAATAGTAAAAACGCCATAAATCTATTCCCATAGTTTGTAGACACAATTGCTTTTGCGCAAACCAATCAAAATACGCCGATTGCGATTTTTTTTTTTAACAAAAATATGTAGAAGAATATATATTGGCCAAACTGATGAATAATTTTCTTTTTTATATTTTTTTTGGATATTTATTATAGCAAAAAAGTGAAAAATATTGTTCTTTTTTCAAAATCATCGCTCTTTGTTTGTTTATAGCGCAAAAAATAAAAACCGCAGAGGGGATCAAATACCACCAAAAGAAAGCTCTATTTGTGGGAAAAAAATTATAAAAATGTAGTTTGGGTACAACGTCGCACGACCGCCCAATTCTCATTCAAAATGCGACAGCGCTGAAAGCCTAAAATTGGTCTGGGCAGGAGTTTAAGTGCCCAGTAAGGAAGTGGTTAAAGAAGTTGTAAACTCAGATAAGGAAATTGGTATTATCTGATCTAAATTAATATTTTTACATATGCAGCATTGTTGGTTTTTAAAAAAAAAATAAATCTAAATACTTTTTCTGTACCCTTGTATATAGCAGTCACGTGATCACATTCCTTCTCATTCCCAAGCACAGGGGACTCATGTAGGAGGGGCTGCTCTTCCTCGGTGATGTCTGTAACATACATCACTGAAGAATCCATGCATTCTGACGTTGTGTTTTGCAAAGTGCAGTTCGGCTGACTGGCTGCAAGGGAATCCAATCACGGCAGGACATTCTCCAATGACCATATTTATCTCAATTTTGTCCCTGGCCTTCTCTCATTTCCTTGTGTGGGTTCTGAATGCCCCTGTGCCCGCCAGGACTTAAGGTTGGATACCCTCCTACATTGATCAACTTGTCTTGCCCTCATCATTTGTCCTGGTCCTGAAGAAGCCAATTATTTGGCAAAATGCGTTGACCTCTAGGCACTGGAAGAGTATATCCTTTCCACATTGGGCTTGTATTATCTCACTCTATACATGTGGTTGATCTAGGTTCCAGAACTATATAGTTATACATATATACTGAGGGCTTTTGCTCCCACCATTCACAAGGAGCTTATTCCTGTTGTTTCTATCTTTTTTTTTTTTTTACCATTACACAATAAAGATTATATTTTTTTTTATATATTTGAGTGGTCTCCTATGCTGTGGCATTACAGTATAGTCCGGCTTTTCAGGTAGGCTGGATACTGTATCCAATTTCTACTATTGTTTTTCCCAGTAACTGCCATGGTTATTAAGGAGCATACAGCCGCTGTGTCCTTAACAACCGATAAGTCATCAGTGGCCAGCATTAAAAAAAATCACGTGAAAAATGGCGTGGGTTCCCCCCAATCCATACCAGGCCCTTCAGGTCTGGTATGGATTTTGAGGGGGAAACCCCCATACCAAGATTGTTTTTAAAAATGGCATGGGGTTCCCCCCCAAAATCCACACCAGAAGTTTATCTGAGCATGCAGCTCAGCAGGCCAAGAAAGACGGGAAAGACAAGAGGTGGGATCCCCCCCCCCAAAGCACCTTGTCCCCCCATGTTGATGGGGGCAAGGGCCTTTTCCCCACAAACCTGGCCTGTGGTTGTGGGGGGTCTGTGGGTGGGGGGGCTTATCGGAATCTGAAAGCCCCCTTTAAGAAGGAGGCCCCCAGGTCTCAGCTCCCCAATGTGAATGAGTAGGGCTAAATAGTACCCCTACACATTCACAAAAAAAGTGTTCAAAAAGTAAACAAAAAGGCAGACACAGTTTTTGACCAAAAAAATGTCCCCCGGTGTAGATCCATCGTCAATCACAATGACCACCGCCGCTGCAGACCCGGAAAAGAAAAAAAAAAAATGTTCACCCAACGCTGGCTCTCGCTATCTGACTGCTCCGCTGCCTCCCACTACTAAATAAACTAAGGGTCGGTTCCACTCGGTGACGTCACCGGGTTCCCCCAGAACTAGAGTGCCCCCATCCGTTATTTTACTATATGGCGGGTATGAAGCAGTTAAACAATCTCTACAGCCCATTTCATTAACTTTACTGACATGGGCTTTTTATAAAGTGGCGCTTTTAATGCACCAGATTCAAAAATATTTACCTTCAGTTTATACATAACGAAACTGGAGGTAATTATGACCTACTTTAACTTGGCATACAGAGACAGGCAGAGTGCCTGTCCCTATACAGAGTATAGCAAACAGCATATTTTCTGACACTACCTTCTCTCTGTCACTTTTGTTAAGGTCACTGTCGGCTGTAAAACAACCTCTTGTAACCAGTGAAGCTGCAGTTGGCAGAGCCTGATGGGGAAGCTGAGACATTAGTTCCCCATCAGGTCCACTCTTGCCTTGTAACTGACAACAGTCATTGGGTGGAATCTATAGCCAACAACAAGCTGTCTATTGCCTATTGTCAGCTGTCAATCACAAGGGGAGTGGACCTGATGGGGAACTAGTGTCTGTAAATCCCCATCAGGCTCTGCCACCAGGTGCAAAGCACCCAACTGCTGAAATATCTGACGGGTGCAGCGTTGTGGAAGAAGTGCAGTTATACTGAGGGCAGTGGCCACACTTGTCTACAATAAGTACATAAATTTGCCACCAGCACTGACATTTATTCTGTGGAAGCACACTGGAAATCTACAGAGTGACTAAAGCAGGATACACACTATTCAACTTTTGTTGTTCGATTTCCTTTAGATTGAACTTCAACTGTGTATTGCAAGGGCCTGCCTGATTGCATACAAATTAAAAGGGCTTAGGTTTGACCTCATATTATATGGTTTTGGTAAATCAAAAGGAAAAAAAAACTAAAGAAGATTGTATAGTGGGTATTCAGCTTAAGGCTGGGTTCACACCAGTCCGGTGGGAATTCCAGCCTGTTTGCTGCTGAGAACAAACGGGGCCATTCCGCGGCTGCTGTCCATTCTCACAGCACAGCACCTGCCCGGGGAGGGAGGGGGAGGTGCCGCGAGCAGGGGGAAAGATCCCTGTTCAGTGCGGAACACATCTGCGGGGCAGATGCGTTCCCATTGAACTTAATAGGCTGGGAATTCGCACCGCATTGCACAGAAAACGCACACATTTTCTGTACAATGTGGAGTGTGAATGCACCGCACCTATGTGAACCTGACACGTTGAAAACAATGTGTTTTCAAGTGTCATGCGAATTGGATGCGGTGTAACTGCATCCAATTCCCATAGGTGTGAATCCAGCCTCAGGCTGGATTCACACCATAGCGGTGCAAATTCCAGCCTGTTTGCCTGTGAGAAGGACCAGAGCTGCCGTTCGGCGGCTCCTGTCCGTTCCCAAAGCGCAGCAGCTGCCCGCGGAGTGAAGGGTGAGGTGCCGCGAGCAGGGGGAAAGAGCCCTGTTTAGTGCAGAACACATCTACTTGTCAGATGCGTTCCCATTCAACATAATGGGCTGGGAATTCCCACAGCACTGCACAGAAAATGCAAATGTTTTCTGAGCAATTCGGACTGCGAATGCACCGCACCTATGTGAACTGGACACATTGAAAACAATGTGTTTTCAAGTGTCCTGAGAATTAGATGCATCTTTAAAACATTAACACTGGCCATACACTATACAATTTTCTGATACTATTTTCTTTTTGATTTACCAAAACCATATAATATGAGGCCAAACCTAAACACTTTTTTAAATTTGTTTGTAATCAGGCGGGCCCTTTGCTACATCATTGAAGGTAAATCTAAAGGAAATTGAACAAGAAAATTGTATAATATATGGCCAGTGTAAGATATTTATAAGATGATTGAATCTGAACTTGCTATCAAATGTACATTTTAAAATATTAAAACGATTGTAGGACATATTTATCTAGTGAAAATAAAAAACATAATTGTCAGCCAGTGGAAGATCTACTTCTCTTTCTGAAATGTATTTTACAATAAACAGCAAGGCAAGAGTTTCAAGGACAGCTTCTGCAGACGTGGCCTTGGTAATATGTATCCTTGGAAATGGCCCTGGTTGGAATCACTGGCAGCATCACACATCAATATGTGTGGGAGTATTGCATACAGTTCTTACATTCTATATATGTTACTTTCAAATTGTATATTTTAAGAGGAATATTTCAAATCCAAAACACAATCTCTGTGTATTATACACTCTATTACCAAAAGTATTGGGACACCTGCTTTTACACGCACATGAACTTTAACCACTTGCCCCTTCCTAACTAGGCCGACTTTCAGTTCAGTCATGCAACACTGCACCCATATGAAATTTGTATCCTTTTTTTCACACAAATAGAGCTTTCTTTTGGTGGTATTTAATCACCACTGGGTTTTTTATTTTTTTGCACTATAAATGAAAAAAGACCCAACATTTTGTTTAAAAATTGCATTTTTCTTTGTTTCTGTTATAAAATTTTGCATATGAGAAATTTTCTTCATACATTTGGCCAAAATTTATACTGCTTCATATTTTTGGTAAAAAATAACCCAAATCGTTGTATATTATTTGGTCTGTGTGAAAGTTAGAGTCTACAAGCTATGGTGCCAATCACTGAAAACTGATCACACCTAATATACTGACGGCCCATCTCATTTCTTGAGACACTAATGCTGGCTATACACTATAGGGAAAATTGGTCATTTGGACAGTTTGTTAATTTTTCGGACAGTTAATGGGTACAAAACATTAATCGGTTGTGAGTTTTGTGAGCCAAAAAAACAAAGGACAAGTTTGGAAATATTCTGCCAAACGAACGATAAATTGAAAGGTTGTGTTTCCTGTCCAAACTTTGCATTAGGTATATGTGAAAAACAAACAAAAAAACATATTCTTTTATGTCCATTGAACGATTTATCGGTCATTACATGATGGTACTATCGTTTGCTCTCATGGCCGATTGTTCGTTTTTTCAAAAATGGGTTCGGCCAATTTTTCGTATAGTGTATGGCCAGCATTAGGCTCCATGCACACTGAAAGTTCTGGGCGTCGGATTATGTGGCAGGAGACGCTGCTTAGAAAATGTGCTTTTAGCAGCGTTTTGTAAGCAGCGTTTATGAGAGTTTATCGGCATCTGCATTTTTTTAGCTTTTTTTTAACTTCATTAGCTTCCATTGACTACAAAAAGCGCTGGACGCTAATAAAAGGCCGTTTAGCGCCGTTTATGAGCGTTTATCGGCGTCCATCGTTTTTTGTGGTCAGAACAACAGTACAAATATCCCCCAAATTACCCCTTTTTGGAAAGTAGACAGGAGAAGGTATTTAGTAGGAGGCATGGCGAGCTTTTTGAAGTTGTGATTTTTTTCCCACAATTCTTTGCAAAATTAAGATTTTTTTTTTTTTTTAACAAAATTGTCTTAGTAACAGGTTTATTTCTCTCACATGGCACATGAATAATTGCAACTACACCCCAAAATACATTCTGCTACTCCTCCTGAGTACTGCGATACCACATACGTGAGACTTTTTCACAGCCTGGCCACATACAGAGGCCCAACATGTAGGGAGCACCGTCAGGTGTTCTAGGGACATAAATTACACATCTAATTTCTTGGCTACCTATTACACTTTTGAAGGCCCTGGAGCACCAGTACCAGTGGTGGCTGGTGAAATTTTAGGATGGGGGAGCGCCAGACCCCACCCTTCCTTTTTGACCCCTCCCACTTCTCATAAGCCCCACCCGTTATAGTTTCCACCCATTGTGTCAGGAGTATACAGCCCAGCATCCCCAGATAGGGTATACAGCATCACAGATAGGGTATACAGCATCACCAGATAGGAATATACAGAGCACCAGATAGGAGTATACAGAGCACCAGATAGGGGTGTACATAGCACCAGATAGGGGTATACGTAGCACCAGATAGGAGAATACATAGCACCAGATAGGAGTATACAGAGCCCCAGATAGCAGTATAGAGAGCCCCAGATAGCAGTATACAGAGCCCCAGATAGGAGTATACAGAGCCACCAGATAGCAGTTTACAGAGCACCAGATAGGAGTATACAGAGCACCAGATAGGAGTATACATAGCACCAGATAGGAGTATACAGAGCACCAGATAGGAGTATACAGAGCACCAGATAGGAGTATACAGAGCACCAGATAGCGGTATACAGAGCACCAGATAGCGGTATACAGAGCACCAGATAGCGGTATACAGAGCACCAGATAGGGGTATACAGAGCACCAGATAGGGGTATACAGAGCACCAGATAGGGGTATACAGAGCACCAGTTAGGGGTATACAGAGCCACAGAGCCCCAGATACTGACCCTTAAGCATGACCTCCTTGCAAGCCGTCATGGATGGTATGCGCGGGAGTGAAAGCCGGCAGAGTGCTGCACCTACGTGAGTAATCAAGCAGCCAGCACGTCCGCCACAGTCCCGCCCACCGCATCCAATGACAGTCAGTCACTGGCTCAGGGCAGCCATTTAGACTATGTTTGTGCACCTGTTCAGCGCACATACTAGTCTTTTATGACTGACCAATCGGCTCACTACTTGCTGTCAGCAGACAGCAAGGAGCTGAGAAAAAAAAAGTCAATATACCGGCGCCTCCTGTAGGGGGTCAGACGGACAAGGTCCATAAAGACACGGATGAGTGAGTTTGGGGTGGAGGAGCCTGACTGGCTTGCACAGAGTCATGACCTCAACCCGATAGAACACCTTTGGGATGAATTAGAGCGGAGACTGTGAGCCAAGCCTTCTTGTCCACATCAGTGCCTGACTTAACAAATGTCTGTCTTCCTCATTGATGACCTAAGATGCATTTACACTTGCGAATGCACCCTGCCGGCGATAGGGTTGCCACCTCATCCCTTTAAACCCGAACACATATGAACTACACAGGTTCTGAGGCCAACTGAATGCAGATAAGGCTCCAAATGAGTTTAATTACCACCCTAATCAGCCAGAGAACCTGTGTAATTCATAGGGATGAGGTGGCAACTCTAGCCGGCGATTATATGTGAGAACCCTCATGGATTCCTGTGATTAGTTGTGAGTAAGCAACCACATTGAAAACAATGGGAGGCTGCAAGCTCGCACAGCTAATCAAGCCCACATGCATGTCATCGTTAATGCTGCAATCACATGTGATTGATCAGCCATGGATGCATGCAGTCTTTGTCCAGAGCTGATCACGCACTTGTGATTTCAGCACGGGCGCGGACAGCTGCAAGAGCCAGCTGGCTCCCATTGCTTCCAATGGGGCTGCTTACTCGCAGCTAATTGCAGGAACCCACCGCCGAGGTTCTCACATGTAATCACCTGCAGGGTGCACTGCATTTGTAAGTGTGAATGCACCCTGATCTGCTCTAGCACCAGGGGAGGGCTGGCAGCCTTAGGCCTGGGGGGCAAGTCCAGTCAAGTGGCCCATTGAATCACTGAATCAGCTCGCCATCCATGCCCACCTGGTTTTAGAACGGATATTGATGTTATGAAGCAAGACAAATATGATACAATGTGGTAACATAATTTAATGTTAATAGCAACAAAGGGGGTTTAACAAAAATAATGCATCAATGCAGCCTCATTAGTGCCTATCAGCTTAGCCTCATCAGTGCTCATCAATGCAGCCTCACCAATACCCATCAATGCAGTCGCACCAGTGCCCATCAATGCAGCCTCACCAATGCCTATCAGATGCAACCTGATCAGTGTCCATCAATGCAGGTTCGACAGTGCCCATCAGCACAGCTGGCCCTGGGTGCCCCCCTTTGCCTGCAGTTAGTTGGTGCCTGCGCCCCTGGCCCCTGCTTCCTTCCTCTACAAGAAGAAAAAAGTGTGAGGCGGTCGGCCATTTTGATTGTAAGTTAGGGTGGCCAGGGGGGCAGGCCCCCTGGCCCAGCCCTCCCCTGTCTTTTACAATGATAGAGTAAATCTGTATATGTATTGAGACCTAATAGAAGTTTATTTATTCATACGCCAATTATGTTTCTTACGTATGTTGCTTTGTACAAAAGGTTACGTTACATGTTCATCTTTGCTGGCTTACCTAAAAATGAAGACAGATAAATGAATGGAACAGGGATAGCTTGATCCTTCCCCTGACAAGTTGCTGCCCCAGGCTGAGATCTATGCAGATTTTGAAAAAAAAAAAAAAACAGACCGTCTGTAGCTGAACATAATCCATTGCTGTGGTGTAAACAATACTGCAAAAAAAGAACCCAGCAATAAAATATAATAATCCTTGCTATTAGCAGTGTCATGCTTTCATCTACTGACACCATTTTATTTCCTTTTTGGAAAATAACCCATTCAGTTTAAAACAGAAATGAGAGGCAAACATTTTTGTATAGATATACAAAAACATTATAAATACATGTTTTCCCTTTGTTATAAGTGATCACAATGTATATCAATATCCAACACATTAGAATCCACTGGCAATAGCCTAAACTGTGTTTAAAGCCCAAAACAAAAATTGATAGTATTGTAGCTTACTGGTTCTTAGATCACGTGGTGGCTGCATTTGTTTCCTTTTTCCACACTTTTTTCCTTTTATTTTAACTTGGTGATCCTGCCATTCCCTCACTTCCTGTCCTAGGGCGACAACTGTACTGATCAGCTTTATAACCCTAGGAAAGGGAGTGTTTGCAGACTACATAACACTGTACTAGGAGTACATAACACCTCCCTCTCTACTCTAAATCAGGGAGGAGGTGTCTTGAGATACCAGGAAACAATGCTAACTGTGTTTTTGTGTGACATTAATATTAGTGTACCAACCAATAATCAATTCCACAGTAGCGCAACCACTGCTACTATGCAGTGGACAATCCTATATCTGCAAGTGACATAATCAAAACGTGAAAAAAATATATTGAGTATTCAGAAATTTCAAAATCATACAAAAAAAGTCCATACAATTGTCAAAATAATGGTGTATAAATAAAAACAAATCTTCAAAGTGATTCAATTCAGGAAAGTTTGTGATTAGCAGTCAACTCTCTATGTGAGCAGAGCCAGGAATAATACACCTTGTATCCACTACCAGTGCGATTAACTAGAGCCGTCTCCCCTATGGAAATGCACTCACCAGATTGAATTGTCTTTCACTCTCATGAAAAGGCAAATAAGCTTTTAGGACAATATCCACCTGGTAGTATCACTCCACCATCAGCAGGTCTCATCTCATCGCATGTATGTGGGAGAAGACAGAAGCCTCCAATAGTGCATTAATCCCATAAAACATTTATTAACAACCAAGAAAACCACTCACATTAAGGCCTCATGCATACAGGACGTTAAAAACATTGTTTTTGAGCGTTTTTCGGTAGTAGTGTTTTGTTTTGTTTTTTTCAGTGGATCTACTGGTTTTCACTGTCAGTGTTTCACACTCTCCCATGATCAACACCGAGCTCCGCATAGCCATGTCCCAAAGCTTTTCAGTGTTTTTCAGCATTTGAGCATTTTTACAGCTGAAAAATTCCTCTCAGAACCCTCTGGTCTTGGGGGTTTTTTTACAGCTCAAAAACACCCCTGCCCAAAACAGTTGATAACAGCCTATGTGTGCATGGACACATAGGATAACATGATGGGGAGTTTATTGACTGTAGAAAAAAACATCTGAAGGCAAAAACAGCTGCTGTAAAAACGTCCTGTGTGCATGAGGCCTTAGGCCTCATACACACAGGCGTTATTAACGCCGCATTTTTGAGCTGTTTTTACAGCTTAAAAATGCCACACCATGTTATTCAATGACCTCACATACACGTTGACGTTTTTGAGCTGTAAGTGGCTTTGGTGTTCTTAAGCTGTAAGTCTAACGAAGGACCCGCGCGTTCCGAAGCTGCAGCGTTAGAGCTGTTTTAACACTGAGTGTTAACTGCGTTAAGCCTCATCAGGCATTTCTCTGCCTCTATTCAAAATCAATGGAAGCCCAATGATTTGAATAGAAGTTGCACCAGAAGTCGCATCTGACTTGCGATGCGACTTGTGTGCAGAGGATCTTAAAGGGGAACCCCCGCAAAAATGAAAAAAAGTTAGCGTGGGGTTCCCCCCCAAGGGGTACCAGACCCTTCGGTTTGGTATGGATTTTAAGGGGAACCCCCACGCCGTTTGTCCCCCCCCAAATTCCATACCAGACCCTTATCCGAGCCCCCCTTCTGGACCATACCAGGTCGCATGCCCTCAACATGGGGAGTATGGGTGCTTTGGGCAGGGGGCCCTGCGCCCCCCCACCCCAAAGCAACTTGTCCCCATGTTGATGAGGTCAAAAGCCTCTTCCCGACAATCCTGGCCGTTGGTTGTCAGGGTCTGCGGGCGGAGCCTTATCGGAATCTGGAATCTTTAACAAAGGCGCCCCCAGACCCACACCCTATGTGAATGAGTATGGGGTACATTGTACCCCTACCCATTCACCTGAAACAAAAAGTGTCCATAAAAACACACTACACAGCTTTTTAAAATATTTTATTAAATCAGCTCTGGCGCCTTCTCCCCTCTCTGGCTCTTCTCCTTCTCCGGCTCTTCTTTTTTCTGCTCTTTTGCAGGGTTTCTGTCTTCTGAGGGGTCTTCTGTCTTCTCCTGGGTCTCCTGTCTTCTGCTCTTTTGCCGCTGTCTTCTCCCTCTCTCTTCTGGAGATGTTGACTCGTCGCTCTCTCCCACTCGAATGCCAAGTCCGTGCTGCGCGTTGCTTTATATTGGCATAGGGCAGGGCCACCCGCTGACATCATCCTGAGGCTTCGCCCCTTATGACATCACATCCCGGGAGGGCTGTGATGTCATAGGGGCGGGGCCTTCACCCCATGCCAACATAAGGCAACACGCAGCACAGACTTGGCATTTGAGTGGGAGAGAGCGACTTTTTTTTTTAGGTGAATGGGTAGGGGTACAATGTACCCCATACTTATTCATATAGGGTGGGAGTCCATGATCTGGGGGCCCCCTTTTCAAAGGGGGCTTCCAGATTCCGATAAGCCCTCGCCCGCAGACCCTTACAACCAACGGCCAGGGTTGTCGAGAAGAGACCCTTGTCCTCATCAACATGGGGACAAGGTGCTTTGGGGTTGCCCCAAAGCACCCATACTCCCCATGTTGAGGGCATTTGGCCTGGTATGGTCCGGGGGTGCTCTTGCTTGCGCCCACCCCCTTTCCTGGCCTGCCAGGCTGCATGCTGGGATAAGGGTCTGGTATGGATTTTGGGAGGACCCCATGCTGTTTTTTCGGTGTGGGGGTTCCCCTTAAAATCCATACCAGACCGAAGGGTCTGGTACCTCTTGGGGGGGAACCCCACGCAAATTTTTTTTTTCATTTTTGCAGGGGTTCCCCTTCATGATCTTCTGCACACAAGTCGCATTGCAAGTCGGATCCGACTTCTGGTGCGACGTCTACTCAAATCAATGGGCTCCCATAGGGAACCATTGATTTTGAATAGAGGCAGAGAAACGCCGCTGAAAGCTAGCACGGAAAAACGTGCAGTGACGCCAATGCAAAACGCTGATGAAATCACGTACATTACATGTAAATGGGTAGGTATCAGCTAGGCCACAACTCATCCCACTCTCACCGCCTCCATGCTGGTTCCAACTGACAGTGCAGTCACCTTTCACATTCTCCCATGATCAACACATGAACCGAGCTCTGCATAGCCATGTCCCAAAGCTTTTCATCATTTCCGACTTCATCAATCGGACTTCATGCTATCTGATAACATCTGATATCTGATAATGGAGATGCTAACTGATAACAGTCCAGAAGCAGAGAGAAGAAGAAATTATGAGTTCACAATATTTCATGCTGGATGAACAGCTTTTTTTGGACTTATCGAACAGATATAATAAAATGATTTAACAGACCGAAATGGAGCAAATAAGATACATTTTCTGTTAAAGTTTACATTTAATGTTTGTCATGTTTTCAAGATTATGCAGTATTTGCTTATTTTTTTATGACTTTTAAAAATGTTTTTTAAAATACAAGTATTATGTTTATAAAATAACAGGCATTTCTGTACAAAACAGCTGAATTTACCACATACAGTGCCTTGAAAAAGTATTCATACCCCTTGAAATTTTCCACATTTTGTCATGTTACAACCAAAAATGTAAATTAATTTTATTGGGATTTTATGTGATAGATCAACATAAAGTGGCACATAATTGTGAAGTGGAAGGAAATGATAGATGGTTTTCAAAATGTTTTACAAATAAATATGTGAAAAGTGTGGCGTACATTTGTGTTCAGCCTCCCTGAGTCAATACTTTGTAGAACCGCCTTTCACTGCAATTACAGCTGCAAGTGTTTTTTGGGGATGTCTCTACCAGCTTTGCACATCTAGAGAGGATATTTCTGCCCATTCTTCTTTGCAAAATAGCTCAAGCTCTGTCAGATTGGATGGAGAGCGTCTGTGAACAGCAATTTTCAAGTCTCGCCACCAATTCCCAATTGGATTTGGGTCTGGACTTTGACTGGGCCATTCTAACACATGAATATGCTTTGATCAGAACCATTCCATTGTAGCTCTGGCTGTATGTTTAGGGTCGTTGTCCTGCTGAAAGGTGAACCTCCACCCCAGTCTCAAGTTTTTTGCAGACTTTAACAGGTTTTCTTCTTAGATTGCCTTGTATTTGGCTCCATCCATCTTCCCATCAACTCTGACCAGCTTCCCTGTCCCTACTGAAGAAAAGCATCCCCACGACAAGATGCTGGCACCACCATGTTTCACGGTGGGGATGGTGTGTTCAGGGTGATGTGTAGTGTAAGTTTTCCGCCACACATAGCGTTTTGCTTTAATGCCAAAAAGTTCAATTTTGGTCTCATCTGTCCAGAACACCTTCTTCCACATATTTGCTGTGTCCTCCACATGGCTTCTCATTACTTGCAAACAGGGCTTTCTTTCAACAGTGGCTTTCTTCTTGCCACTCTTCCATAAAGGCCAGATTTGTGGAGCGCCCGACTAATAGTTGTCCTGTGGACAGATTCTCTCACCTAAGCTGTAGATCTCTGCAGCTTCTCCAGAGCTACTTCTCTGATTAATGCTCTCCTTGCCCAGCCTGTCAGTTTAGGTGGACGGTCATGTCTTGGTAAGTTTGCAATTGTGCCATATTCTTTCCATTTTTGGATGATGGATTGAACAGTGCTCCATGAAAAGTTCAAAGCTTGGGATATTTTTTTATGCCCTAACCCTGCTTTAAACTTCTCTACAACTTTATCCCTGACCTGTCTGGTGTGTTCCTTGGCCTTCATTATGCTGTTTATTCACTAAGGTTCTCTAACAAACCTCTGAGGGCTTTGCAGAACAGTTGTATTTATACTGAGATTAAATTACACACAGGTGGACTCTATTTCCTAATTAAGTGACTTCTGAAGGCAATTGGTTCCACTAGATTTTAGTTAGGGGTATCAGAGTAAAGGAGGCTGAATACAAATGCATGCCACACTTTTCAGATATTTCTTTGTAAAAAATTTGGAAAACCATTTATCATTTTCCTTCCACTTTACAATTATGTGCCACTTTGTGTTGGCCTATCACAAAAAATCCCAATAAAATACATCTATGTTTTTGGTTGTAACATGGTAAATTGTAAAATGTGGACTATTTCAAGGGGTATGAATACTTTTTCAAGGCACTGTAAGTATTTTCAATAGATTTTTTGAGGTCTCTCGACTTTAAAAGTCAATTAACAAATCATTAAAGATTATTATGGGTTATTGCTCTTAAAATATTGCTGCTTCCAGATTACTGCTAGCTGTTATCTACAATGAGGTCTCTACTGGAGAGGACAGAAGCAGAGCCATTTGAGGTGGCAGTAATATAACAGGTCATGAGATAAAATAACAATTTTTGAGAAAATAAGACTTTTCATAGTTACAAGTCAATTTCATGCAACTTAATAATAATGTCACACCTGAATGAGTTTTGATTTACCCTGCAATGTAAAAGCATAATAGGCTAGTATGCATTGCATACTAGCCTACTATGTGACACTTACCTGCATTGGAAGCCTGCGCTGTCTCCGCTCCAGGAAGCGTCCATCTTTTCCCCTTTTCCTTCTGGGGCTGCAGACTCTGGCTCTGTGATTTGCCAGAGCCGATTGACGCCACTCCCATGCATGCGCACAGGAGCCGCCAGTCGCGGCACGATGTCGGTGAAGGAACGGCATGGAGGCAGTTTATTCACTGTGCATGTGCCCGATGACGTGGGCAAATCGCAGTACACTGCATTTCTCCTAAACCATGCAGGTTTGGAAGATATGCAGGGCACCTACAGGTAAGCCTTATTATAGGCTTACCTGTAGGTTAAAGTGGTTGCCATGAGTTGACAACCAATTTCATGTGTTGGTGCATTTAAAGAATATGTAAACCCAAAATTACATATTTCTGATATCTGCTATACCATGTACTTGTATGAAAAAGTATCCTATTCTATATAGGGCTTCAGGTGATGTCACTTCTGGTCTGTGGAGTGCACACCAAGGTGACACTTCCGGATCTAAATATCTAAATGCAATCTGTATGAGCACATACGTGAGTTCAATGGTATATTTCCTTTTTTAGGTAAATAAAACTGACTACACTATGGTACTTTTCCCACTTTGTTTCTTTACTATGGTTTGAGTAGCTGATACCCCATTAGAGTGGGACTGGCTCCAATATTGGAGGCAGATAAGTATCCAGGATTGGAAGATCCAAGGAGCATTGGAGCATACAGAACAATTCAGGAGGAGAGATACAGTATCTACAAGCATGATTGACTCCTATGCTATGCAGCAGAGGGTCAAAAAAACCTCTGGTGAGCGTGGGAACACTGAGGGAGATCACAGATTGATCACACGTGTCACTGGTGGATGAGTGTTGAGCACTATATTGGTGGACGAATCTTTCATAAGACTGTGCACTTTTCATTCGTAATGGAGAGACTTTATTTGATTTTTATGTGCTTCAAATATTATATCACAAACGTGTAAGGACAGCACTGTGAACAAATGTTTTATTGTTATCTACTGAGCTTTGTGCGACCTTTACACAGCAGTAATCTCAACAGGCCACAATTCATTTTATATTTTTTTAGTGTGAGATATAAAATACATACCGTGGGTGATCATGGAGTTTGAACCTAGCCTTACTGTTCTCTTTTGTTCTGACTCACGCTGATTACAAAAAAGATCCACATTTTGTTCATTCAATCAACTGTTTCCTTTTTGAGCTTGCAAATATTTATAAAAGGTGGCCCTCAAAATGAAAAGTTTTAAGACCCCTGGCTTATGACTCTCTACTGCCTACCTCAGCCTCAGCTTGGCCTTAGACTTGTTCTGCTGCCCCATCTGCAAGTAGGAGTTGCTTCTCAGTTTAGCACTCATGCTACTGGCCTTGCAATCAGTGGATGCACTCCAGAGGTTGCAATATGAGAATTACTACACAGTCAATTCCACACTTTTTTTGGGGGGGTGGGGGGGTTGCTGTTGTGCTGTTGGTGTTAGAATGTCAGTTCCTCTGCAACATACCTACTCTTTTTTCTCTCTGCTCCAATTACTGCACATAAGTCTATATTCACCTTCAGCTAGTGCTGCCACTTTTTCTTCAAGCCAAACCTGAACACTTTAGCGACACACAGTCATTTTTTTTTGTTTTAGCATACACTATAGCAGGGATGTCAAACTGGCGGCCCCCCAGCTGTTGCGGAACTACAAGTACCATCATGCCCCTGTCTGTGGGAGTTATGCTTTTGGCTGTCAGCCTTGCAATGCCTCATGGGAATTGTAGTTTCGCAAAAACAACTGGAGGGCCGCCAGTTTGACACCTGTGCACTATAGGATTGTAACAGACCTGGGATACCTTTGGGCACTCCAAAGAGAATAGTAATGCGGCACACATACAGGGAGTGCAGAATTATTAGGCAAGTTGTATTTTTGAGGAATAATTTTATTATTGAACAACAACCATGTTCTCAATGATTCCAAAAACTCATTAATATCAAAGCTGAATATTTTTGGAAGTAGTTTTTAGTTTGTTTTTAGTTGTAGCTATTTTAGGAGGATATCTGTGTGTGCAGGTGACTATTACTGTGCATAATTATTAGGTAACTTAACAAAAAACAAATATATACCCATTTCAATTATTTATTTTCAGCAGTGAAACCAATATAACATCTCAAAATTCACAAATATACATTTCTGACATTCAAAAACAAAACAAAAACAAATCAGTGACCAATATAGCCACCTTTCTTGCAAGGACACTCAAAAGCCTGCCATCCATGGATTCTGTCAGTGTTTTGATCTGTTCACCATCAACATTGCGTGCAGCAGCAACCACAGCCTCCCAGACACTGTTCAGAGAGGTGTACTGTTTTCCCTCCTTGTAAATCTCACATTTCATGATGGACCACAGGTTCTCTATGGGGTTCAGATCAGGTGAACAAGGAGGCCAAGTCATTAGTTTTTCTTCTTTTAGACCCTTTCTTGCCAGCCACACTGTGGAGTACTTGGACGCGTGTGATGGAGCATTGTCCTGCATGAAAATCATGTTTTTCTTGAAGGATGCAGACTTCTTCCTGTACCACTGCTTGAAGAACGTGTCTTCCAGAAACTGGCAGTAGGACTGGGAGTTGAGCTTGACTCCATCCTCAACCCGAAAAGGCCCCACAAGCTCATCTTTGATGATAGCAGCCCAAACCAGTAC
>BLSH010365566.1:1010943-1024298 GCA_018402905.1 Glandirana rugosa
TTGAACAGGTATCGACGGTTCCTGAAGAGTACCCGTACATGGACAGTAAATGGACCAGTCATTACCGTATTTGGATGTGTCACCGTCGACTTCCATCCCAATGGTGGACAGACCCTAAGTGGACGTGACCAAACCTTAGTACACAGGTCCAAAGTTAGGTGAACTTCGAGCCTATGTAATAAGTCTGTCCTTACACCGAGCCTTGCCCCGAACTGTCCTCCCACTCCCCCGTGATGTGACACACGTCTTAATAGTCCGTTTACTCATAAAACTGGTGTAGTAGGAGAAATACGTACAACAGAATGAGGTTCGACATATCCGAGCTTTCGGATGGATGCACATCACCTAATATGCTTAATTGGTAGTAGGCTTTCGAGCCTATACAGCTTGGAGTAAGACAACATGCATAAAGAGGATGATGTGGTCAAAATACTCATTTGCCTGATAATTCTGCACACAGTGTAGTGCCCCCTCACCCTCCTGTCAAGCCCCGTTCCGAGCCACATTCCTGTCTGAATAATGTATCCGAGCTTCAAGTGGATTGAAACCTGGACACATGATTCCAAACCAGTGCAGGTGAATCCCAGACAGGTGGTAACCCTACCTTCAGCTGCCACTGTGTAGGTTTATGCCATTACTGACCAGGTAAATGACAGGTACATGCCCATGAGAAGTCCTTGGCAGCTATGGACAAGTTTAAGCCTACCATGCGTTATAGGACTGCCTACCATGCGTTACAGGACTTTTAAACAGGGATATGGTACCCTCTTGTTAATGTTGCTATCAACTTTGTCATGTGTATATATCTCCTGGATTACAGTGGGACTAAATTTGCAGTTGTACAGCTGTCCAAATAACCTCACACCTCTGACTTATATTCTGAAAGCTGAGGTAAGGCCGTTACATCTAGAGCAGGGTTTCTCAACCAGGGTTTCGTGGAACCCTAGGGTTCCTCCAGAGGTTGCTAGGGGTTCCTTGAGCAATGGTCAATTTCTACCACTCAGATAAATTCCCAATGACATCATTGATCTTTTTAGCTATCTGTAAGGAGGTAATTCTTTTCAATGACCACAAGTGTAAGGAACATTCTTCTCATTGATCATCACAGTAATGTATCATGAGTTGTAGATTTTTAATTTTTAGCAGGGGTTCCCCGAGACAGGAGAACTATTTCAAGGGTTCCTCGGTGTTGAAAAGGTTGAGAAAGGCTGGTCTAGAGGATGAAATGACGGCACAAGGTAAAGACAGACTGATCAGATTCTTAACTGATATTATGAACCAAGATTAGAAGACACGGATCAGATTAAATGTAATAAAAATCCTAAACAAATACTCAGTACATTTATTTCTACTTTAGTTATATGACATCTGGGGGAAATGACTAAACAAAAAGCACAAAAGCAGTTCAAAGTTGGGTTAGAGTGGCCATTATCAAGCAAATGTCTCAGAATCATGGTCATTGTCTTCCTGCAATCTACCTATTCTTGGTGATTTTATGGATGAATATGGCCTACATGTGGTAAAACATCTGCTGCCCGTTCTATGTACATTAAAAAGGAGAATGATTTGCTTTTCTATAATTTGGTACAATCAGACGTACGTATTTCTGAACCACTACACAATAGTCCCAGTGATTATCAAATCAATTACATTGCTTGCAGCGTGCCGCCAGCCTTTGTTTAATGTACATTGCTCAATTTCATAATGGACAGCACAGTTGTAATTGCATTTAGCCAAAATCCCAGAAGGGGGCAGTCTATAGCAAGATGATATTAATATCCTGGAATTGTTTTGCTACTTATTTAAAAAGACAGAGCAGAGCTGTTGTGCAAAGTGCAGTTAAAGCTGTATTAAACCCAAAAACAAACATTTATTATATTGCAGGTTACAAATTCTTAAAGAGGAACTGCAGTCTGCTCACATAATTTGTAATAAAAACATATTTGCCATTCTGAAGCTTCCCTCCAACCACTTTGCATATTATTTTATATATGCTGTGACTATGTACTTTCCAGATATGCTGCAGAAATCTCCCTCCACTGAGTCTGGCTGCATCCATTTTAACTGTGAGCAGGTGAAGCTGCTGCCTGTACCCTTCCTGGATTTACACACACACACAGAGGCACACCTCCAGCTCTGCAGCTCTCATTGGCCCTCTTATAACTTATCCCCCTTTCTGGCAAACTCTCACGAGAGTGTGAGAGAGAGCTGTGCATGATGTCACATAAGCCTAGGCTTTTTTC
This sequence comes from Glandirana rugosa, assembly GCA_018402905.1. Taxonomy (NCBI): domain Eukaryota; kingdom Metazoa; phylum Chordata; class Amphibia; order Anura; family Ranidae; genus Glandirana; species Glandirana rugosa. The sequence continues at coordinate 1,013,187 of BLSH010365566.1, forward strand.
TAGACAAGAAAAAGGAAGTGGGCTGTATAAGGTATCTACTGGCAGAAAAAAAGTTTTACTATCCAAAGTTAAAACAACAAGGATTTCATAGATGGAAAGATGAAAAATTGACTGATGTTCCGCTTTAAAGGCTATGGCTGTATTCGTTTCTTTTTTTAGACATTCCTTCAATTTTAATGTAGTGATTCAGCCAGTAAGTCAGTTGTTTTTCAACAGAAAAGCTCTCTTGAAGTTACAGGGATGAGACAGACCAATTCAAAGAGAAGTGTGGGATTTCAGCAAAATAAATGTACATACTTACCTAAGTGGATGCAGCATTGATCTGATGCTGCATCTGTCCCCTGTCGGCTCTACTCTGAGAACTAAGTGATCAAAGACCTCTGATTGTCCAGTTCTCGGGTCCGCTCTGAGCACAAAGAGGTGTCTGTCACTCGCCACTCTCTGCTCTGCCCCTCCAGCTCTCACTGGTGCACCGGGCTGTGGAGGGGGTGGGAGTGGCTGGCTCAGATTTACAGCAGTGTGCTGAGAGGCCGAGCCAGCTACATTTCAGGCATCTGGGCATATCCCAACAATTATTGTCAGGATCCCTGCAAAGTGTGGACTGGCTCTTTGTTGTGGAGGGGGTGGGAGTGGCTGACTCAGACTTTTATCAGTGTGCTGAGAGGATGAGCCAGCTGAATTTCAGGCATCTGGCCATATCACGACAATTATTGTTGGGATCCCTGCAAAGTGTGGATTGGCTCTGTGTTGTGGGGGGGTGGGAGTGGCTGACTCAGACTTTCAGCAGCGTGGTGAGAGGCTGAGTCAGCTGCATTTCAGGTATTTGGGCATATCCTGACAATTATTGTGGGGATCCCTGCAAAGTGTGAACTGGCTCTGTGTTGTGGAGGGGGTGGGAGTGGCTGACTCAGACTTTCAGCAGCGGGGTGAGAGGCTGAGCCAGCTGCATTTCAGGTATTTGGGCATATCCCGACAATTATTGTGGGGATCCCTGCAAAGTGTGAACTGGCTCTGTGTTGTGGAGGGGGTGGGAGTGGCTGACTCAGACTTTTATCAGTGTGCTGAGAGGATGAGCCAGCTGAATTTCAGGCATCTGGCCATATCACAACAATTATTGTTGGGATCCCTGCAAAGTGTGGATTGGCTCTGTGTTGTGGAGGGGGTGGGAGTGGCTGACTCAGACTTTCAGCAGCGGGGTGAGGGGCTGAGCCAGCTTCATTTCAGGCATCTGGGCATATCCCGACAATTATTGTCGGGATCCCTGCAAAGTGTGGGCTTGCTCTGTATTGTCAGCCGACAGCAGACTTTAGCCCGCCATCGGCTGAATCTGCATCATAGAAGTGCAGAACTAAGTGAGTCCCTATATGGCTCCACCCACTCACCTTTAAAAACCCTCCGCTGCTGAGATGCCTATGGTACAGCTGCAGTGGCAGGATGGAGCACAGTTACACTGAAGGTTGAGTGCCCATTTTTACAACAAGTGTATGAATTTGTCACTCATACGACATGTGTCATGTGGAGGCATATCTGAATTCTAAAGAGCGTCTTGGACAAGGTTTGAATTCCCCTGTTAGGCTGCTACTGGTGACTTCTTTCTGAAAACGCTGGTTGTCATTATCCCACAGCTTTGCTAACCCAGAACTAGCAGCAGACTTTGCTTTCTGATGCACTGCATACTTCTTTTGGGTAAGTAATTCAGCTAGCATTTTTACAGAGGTCAGCAATGCCAGCCTATATATTTCTGGCATGAGACGTTCTTGTTAAATTAATTTATTTATTATATTCATTTTCAATTTTTTTTGCAGAATTCAAATCTAGGGGTGTTCAAATCTTACATTTTTGTTCCTTTTATATCAGCTGCATCCTGAGAAGAAAAGCCTGTCCCCAACTAGTATGCTGCAGAGAGGATCGTTTCTATATCTGCGAGAGCAGCTATCTTTCTGCAGTGATCGAATGTGCCCAGGCGGGGCGTGTTAGACAGCTACAAAGGTACTGCTGCTCTCTAAAGTAGGAAACAGTTCTCTCTGCAGTTAAAGTGGATGTAAACTCTCACATATACCAAGTGAAGTTAACAGCCTCAGATGATACACAGGGATGAAACAAATCTTCCTATATAAGTTTTACATGTATATCTGCTGTCTTCAACTTTATATATTCTTTAGAAAGTGCCCATCTTGTTAAATATTTTCTCTTCCAGTTCACCACTGGGTGTGGATTATTGGCATACAGCCAAGACCTTATTGGAGGAAAGGCACACACCCCCACTCCATATAGGCAAAGGAAGGAATAAATGTGCAATGCTGTGCTATGACAAGACAAGCTCTCTGCTAATCTATTTATAGCAACCTCCCACGACTCAAATTTCAGCTGCCTGCACACCGTGGAACTTTTTTAAATTTTTTTTTTTTTTTTTTAAAGTAAATGTTCAGCTACTCATATAGACTAAACCTTAGACTGACAACAGAGTAGAACTTGAGTGATGAACACTGCCTGCCATATCTCACCCACTCTAAGGACTGCTGTGCACAACATTACAGGAAGCTACTTGCTAGTTGTACTGTGGCAGCCTAGCTCAGCTGCGCAAACCGGCGTCATTGTACGCTGGTTGCGCATGCACGATTTGCGGGCAAGCACGCACCCGCTGGCCACTCTGTGAGTGTGCCCGCAGGTCGGCCAGGCTTGATGTCCACCCGCGATCGACTACTACAGAGCCAAAACGGGGATCCGCCAATGTAAATACAGCAGTTCCCCGTTCTGAAGGGGGACATGTCACAGATCCTTGTAAACGGGATCAGCGAGATCTGTCATTCCCCCAGCCAGCCCAGCCCCCACACAGTTAGAACACAGTGAGGGAACACAGTTAACCCCTTAATTGCCCTCTACAGTTTAACCCCTGCCCTACCAATGATATTTATATAGTAATCAGTGGCTATTTAAAGCTCTGATCGCTGTATAAAATGTCATTGGTCCCAAAAAAGTGTCAAAAGTGTCCAATCTGTCCGCCACAATATTGCAGTACCAATAAAAATCACAGTTTGCCGCCATTACTAGAAAAAAAAATAATAAAAATGCCATAAATCTATTCCCATAGTTTGTAGACGCGATAAATTTTGCGCAACTCAATCAATATACGCCTATTGCGTTTTTTTTTTACCAAAAATATGTAGAAAAATACATATCGGCCTAAACTGATGAATAAATTAGTTTTTTTTATATTTTTTTGGATATGTATTATAGCAAAAAGTAGAAAAAAATGTTTTTTTTTTAAATTGTCACTTTTTTTGTTTATAGCGCAAAAAATAAAAACCGCAGACGTGATCAAATACCACCAAAAGAAGGCTCTATTTGTGGGAAAAAAGGACATCAATTTTGTTTGGGTACAACGCTGCACGACAGCACAATTGTCAGTTAAAGTGACGCAGTGCTGAATTGCAAAAAGTACTCTGGTCAGGAAGGGGGTAAATCCTAAGTGGTTAAAGACATAAATCGGGTATTTACAGTAGCTGTATTTAAAATACTTGTAATGACTTTGTTTATGAATAAATAACGAGGTTAAATGGTAATTTTTCAGATATCTCCCTATCGTTGAGCTTTAAAGTATAACTAAAGGCAAAACATTTGTTTTAGCTTTGGATAGAGAGGAGATGGATTAGAACACTTGGCAGATTTTTATTGCTGGCTCTGTCATGATGTACTATCACCAGAAGGACAAAAAAAGGGGGTTATGATCTGGCACATCCACGATGATCAAGCCTCCATCCCTAATGTATACAAAAGAACAAAAAGGCGGTCATGGGACTTTAAATGAGGCTTGTCATCAAAAGTAAATCAATGTAGTCTTAAATAGATCAAAAGATATTTATTGAATAAAAACAATGACTGATGACATAATCATAATTGGATACATTGTGAATCAAGGAAAAACCATGTAAAAAAACGAGGGAGAGGGAGAGGCTTACTGCTCCCCCCCGATCTCCCTCTCCCTCGTTTTTTCGGGGGAAGCATACAACAAGATCCCCTACTTAATGACAATTGTATTTATATCCATAGATACCTTCTGTACTCCTGATGAGTGGACTAGCTCCACGAAACGCGTCGAGTGTTATAATCTCAAGAACTCATAGTTATTTCTTTCTTTATGAGTTTTATGTTTGTGACATCATGTATGTGCAACAATTTCTCTAATCATGCAATGATGTATGTGTTGGCTTTTTTGAACCTCTACATGGTTTTTCCTTGATTCACAATGTATCCAATTATGATTATGTCATCAGTCATTGTTTTTATTCAATAAATATCTTTTGATCTATTTAAGACTACATTGATTTACTTTTGATGACAAGCCTCATTTAAAGTCCCATGACCGCCTTTTTGTTCTTTTATCACCAGAAGGGACCCGTCCATTAGGGGTGCCACGGGTGCCACCCCCTCTATCCACGGCCGCCACCCCCATGCTCTATCCATGGCTCCTATTTTGACAGAACACCGCCACCCCCTAATCATGCATTTGGCCCCTTTCAGGATGCCGGGTGCATGAATTACAGCGGCGGGGGTGTTTTTTTGAAGCACCTGATTAGAGCCAAAGGCTCTAATAGGCTTCAAAATAGGGTGAACTTGTGGCGCAGAGCATTGCGCTATGAGCCTTCCCAGGTGTTAAACAGCAATGGATATTCGCTATTGAAACACTGATTCTCAATCTGGCCAATCAGAAGCAGGTCTGAGACCCGTTTTCAGATTGGCCGAAAAGACAAGAGTCCCAATTGGCCGCCGAGGAGGAGGGAGGAAACGGAAGACGCCGCAATGCCCGTGGAGAGCAGGGGAAGGGAAAGCCCTCACGGCTGAGCGAGGGAAGCCGCTGGTGAAGCCCGGGAGAAGCACTGCCCACCATAGACGGGGTAAGTGCACCAGATCCGACTGACCGACCAACCGGGGTGGTACTGTTTGCCGCCCCCCCCCCAAAAAAAATTACCACCGGCTGCCACTGACTATCACACCAAGCCTGAGTGTTATGGCCATGTAGCATAGTGTTGGTGGTCCTACTGAACTACAGCATATAACAATTGTAAGCCTGCAAGCAGCTTAAGATTTTGATAATCCCCGCTCTGAAATGTAACCTGCTGAGATATGCAGAAAGGGAATGACAGTTGTGTGACTGCAGGGCAGATTGAACTTCCTGGCCTAAATATGCAGCCACAAGGAACTGGAAACAGGAATACCCAGTAGAACTTGTTAAGCTGAAAGATTCCGTGAATTGCTGTGACCTAAATCACATTTGCTTTTAGTAATCATATGGTCTGTATTTATCGCTCAATTGTGTGTTAGTATTTATTGTATCATACCGAAGGAAATGAAATATAACTTGGAAAGGCAGTTTATGTATGACTTTACTAGGAATAAGTAAAAAACACACCTTATTATTTATCTAGTCAGCTTAAGCCATCCATAGACGGTTTGAATCTCGTCCTGTTCAGCAGGAACCAGCCAAGATTTGGAACATGCATGGGCAGGATGAAAGTGCCCAAATTGATTGATCAATCAATTTGGGTACAACCAGCCTGCTGGATTTTACATGCGATTATTGCGAGCCGCTGTTATAGCTGTTAGCAATAATCATCACTGTGTTGCCCCAGCAAGGACGGCTTCCCCCGTCACCGAAGAACACAATGGCTCCACAGGAGGGATTCCCCTGTCAACGCTATCTGAATTTCTTTCCTGCAACCCGTGGCCAGCCTTACTGGAGTATTATTCCATCCATTTGTGCTGACTGATGATTTCTTTGCATCCAGCTCACTCGTTCGCAACTGTGATCTTTCAGCAGTTGTAGGATCTTAATTGGGTTGGCGACAGGGTTGCCACCTGTCAGTAAATTTACAGACAGTTTGTAAAAGTCAATGATTTTTTTACAACTGTCAGTAAATATCAGGGGCTGATAATTTGTCATGCTGTGTTGACTTTTTAAGTGTAAACAAGGCAAAACAAACGGTATTGTCATTGTTTCCATATTCTGTTTATACTGTTTAAATATTGGTTATCTTAGGTTTTATTAGGAGTTCTGTCATTTTTCAGGTTGTCAGTAAATGAGTATAAGGGATGAGCCAAGAAATGGTAATGCAAGCTATAATTTGTAGTGTGTGCCATCATCCAAAAAGAGACATTTGAAGGAGGAATGTATGGGGTATTGGTGTCCCACTAGCACCCAGACACCATAACTAGAATAGGCATGTACTATCTCGGCACTCAAAGGTAACACAAATATATATAAGAAATCTTAAAACAATTTATTTGAAAAATATGACATACAACAACACACTATAAAAAATACAGCATTGGATACAAGCTTCAATAATTTTTACATCTGATGCCTGGAGTGGTCCCTGCATGGGGTACCACCGGCCCTTAGCATGTAGGCTGTGGATGGTGTGATGCTCTCGACCAGTTTCACGGGGCTTCCGCTTCTTCAGGAGATTTAAGCAGCATACAGCTATATTGTTTTTAAAAAAACCACAATGATCACCGCCGAACATAAAGGTCAAGAGTACGCCCACTGAGGGGCTATCCCCCCACGGCGGACATGGGGGACAAAGGGAGCCAGCTTTTTCCCCCAGAGACATCCTGCGTTTACTACTCTGTCTGACATGCTGTTTGCATACCTCCTTAAATCCGGTTCTCAGCTTACCCTCTGAGTCCTGGCTCTGTATATTTTGGACATATGCTCCTTATTTCTTGATAGTGTCTCTGGGGGAATTTGTCCCTGCCGTTATTATATTGGAAGTTACACAGCTCCCTTTGTCCCCCATGTCCGCTGTGGGGGGATAGCCCCTCAGTGGGTGTACTCTTGACCTTTATGTTTGGCGGTGATCATTGTGGTTTTTTTAAAAACAATATAGCTGTATGCTGCTTAAATCTCCTGAAGAAGCGGAAGCCCCACGAAACCGGTCGAGAGCATCACACCATCCACAGCCTACATGCTAAGGGCCGGTGGTACCCCTTGCAGGGACCACTCCAGGCATCAGATGTAAAAATTATTGGAGCTTGTATCCAATGCTGTATTTTTTATAGCGTGTTGTTGTATGTCATATTTTTCAAATAAATTTTTTTAAGATTTCTTATATACATTTGTGTTACCTTTGAGTGCCGAGATAGTCCATGCCTATTCTAGTTATGGTGTCTGGGTGCTAGTGGGACACCCATACCCCATACATTCCTCCTTTTAATGACCAGTAGTTCGCTGTCTCCCACATCATAGTTCCATTCTGGTGCCGTCAGCTTATGGGAAAAGAAAGCCACTGGGTGGAGCAAGACCTTGACACCTTGGCGCTGAGATAGGATAGTCCCTACTACAGTTTCCGAAGTGTCCACCTCAAGGACGTACGGTAAGGCTGGGTCCAAATGCTTCAGAATGGGAGCAGAGGTGAAGAGAGACTTGAGTTTTTGAAAGGCGGCTTGAGCCTTTGAATCGGGTGTTCTGTTTGGTCAGTTGCGTGATAGGTTCCCGGAAAACTTATCCGGCAGCGGGACCTTAGGCTCAGAGGGCAGGGCCACAATGGTGCGGGCTGCTGCAGAGTCAGAGGCCGGGGCGGTGGAGAGCTCCTGTACCCGTTCTAACAATTAGGTGTATCCCTCTTGCAGGTTCTTAACGGCTTGGGTAAGACCCGCAAGGTGCGCACACAAGTCGTCCGTGGCGGAGCGGGTCCTCTGCGAAGACTCGGTCATGGCTGTCCATTACTATCACGGTCCTGGTGGTGGAGTCTGTCTTGTGCATGGAACAACCGCTCTTGCGCACCTGATTCAAGGACCCCTGGTAGGGTAGACAGAGGTCCAAGAGTGCGTGATGGCACGAGGGCTGGATGGTCACTGGTGATGATGTGATGGTCGTGCTGATCAGAGGGATGGTCTTGCAGGCTGGGTCGGCAACAGGCAGGTAGTGCGGTACAGATGGGTCAGGCAAAAGGATGGTCAAGTCCAAGCAAGGTTCATTAACAGGCGGGTAGCAGAAGTACAAGGGAGCAGACAATCGGATGGTCGTGGATAGCCAGGGTCGGTGCAGGCAGCAGAACAACAGGTCAGGGCAAGCCGGGTCAACAGGAAGCAGAGCAATACAGGAACAGATGGTTTGAGCTGCGGCTCACAGGTCACAGACGCTGTAGAACGGACAGCACTTGCTGTTGGGAGCACAGGGCTTAAATGGCGCCATTTCCGGCGCGTGCGCGCGCATGGACGCGCGTGAACGCGCACAAACGCGTGCACCACCACGGAAATGGCCAGAAACTTCTGGTCAATGTCCTTTTTCCTAACACCCATCCTGGACTGTAAAAACATGTGACCCTCGCACGCTGTGAACTTGTTGCGCAGAATCGCAAATGTGCGCTAATTAGCGCGAAAATGGAATTCACTAAAGCCCTGAGGGAAAAAATACTCTCAGAATCAAATTCACTATCGCGCCCAGACAACAGTGACTGACTAAAAAACTAGTTGTGGTAGAAGCAAGGGAATTGCACGTGGAAATAATGTTTAGGGCATGATATGATCACCTATATGGTTCTTAAAAATGTAGTATCTTGTTTAATGATGATCTGCTTTTAAATTGCTTAAAAAAGTGATATATAACCTGAAATATCATTGAAAGTCTGAAAAGAGCCAAATTCCCCCTTTTTTCCTGACTATTCATCAGCACAACTGAGCATGCTCAGACAAGAAAATTCCCTCATTTTAACTCCCATGCCTTTTTTAGAAGGCGCTATAGTAAATTTGTGCTTGCCTATAATTGAGAAGGCAAATTCCCGCTATATAGCCCAACGCAAGTTTCAGCCATTTTTCTAATGGTACAATTGTAACTTTCCTAAAGAAATCCTTTTCATGTTGAGATGAAATGTATCTTTCTCTCAAACAAATTGTCCCTGCAACAATGTTGCTATTTCATAATCTAATTTGTTTTTAAGAATCTTAGAATGTGTTTAATCTTCTCATGTTTTGCTAAAATATTTTTTCTCTGTCTCTCGCTTGTTGCTGTCCATCTCATTAAAATCTTTTGCCAAACTCACACAGGTACACTGGAGACCACACTTACAAAAAGATATTGATAGGATAGAATGCGTTCAGAGACGGGTAACAAAAATGGTGAAAGGTCTGGGGGATAAAACATATCAAGAGCGACTTCAGGAACCTAATATGTACAGTCTGGAGGAAAGAAGGGAGAGGGGAGACATGATTGAAACCTTTAAATACATCAAGGGGGTGAATAAGGTTCAGGAGGGCAGTCTTTTCAATATGAAACCAAAATCAAGAACACGGGGACATGACCTCAAACTAACTGGGGGGAAGTTCAAAACTAATCTTAGAAAGTATTATTTTACTGAAAGGGTGGTTGATGATCGGAATAAACTACCAACAGACGTTGTGAGACAGTCAACAGTAAATGGCTTCAAACATGCTTGGGATAAACACAAATCTATAGTCAGACAACAAGGTTAATGTAAAAAAAAAAAAAATTAAAAATAAATAAATAAATAAAAAGGGGCAGACTCGATGGACTACTCAGTCTTTTTCTGCCGTCACTTTTCTATGTTTCTATGTTTCTATGTATCTTCACAAACCACAAACAATACCATTGCTGTTTCAATAACATCATTGTTCTACACTCCAAGCACCGCCAAATAGCACAGAATAAACTCCAGACTAATGTAATTCCACCACCTATATGTCCAAAGAAATGCAGTATATGGGTAGGAGGGTTGCACACTTGGCAGACTGGTGGCTGACAGCTTAATGCTTCTACCTAGGAACATAGAGGTTCTGGGCTTGCATCCCGAGCATTTCACTTCATATAGAGAGGTTTTCTGTTCTCATAACGCATGTCCTTACCAAAATTATGTCTATTATTATTATTATTATTATTATACAGGATTTATATAGCGCCAACAGTTTGCGTAGCACTTTACAAATTGAAGGCAGACAGTACAGTTTCATCACAATTTGGTACAAGAGGAATCAGAGGGCCCTGCTCGTTAGAGCTTACAATCTAAGAGGGAGGGTCAATTGATACAAAAGGTAAAAGCTGTGGGGGATGAGCTGATGTAGAAAGAAAGAGTATTAGGTAGAAGCAGGATAGGCTTCTTTAACCACTTGACAACTGGGCACTTAAACCCCCTTAACAACCAGACCAATTTTCAGCTTTCAGTGCTCTCACATTTTGAATGACAATTACTCAGTCATGCAACACTGTACCAATATGAAATTTGTGTCCTTTTTTTCAAACAAATAGAGCTTTCTTTTGGTAGTATTTATTCACCGCTGGGTTTTTTATTTTTTGCGCTATAATTAAAAAAAGACTGAAAATTTTGTAAAAAAATTAATTTTTCTTAGTTTCTGTTATAAAATTTAGCAAATTAGTAATTTTTCTTCATAAATTTTGGCCTAAATTTATACTGCTACATATCTTTGATTAAAAAAAAATAAATTTGTGTTTATTATTTGGTCCTTGTGTAAGTTATAGGGTCTACAAGCTATGGTGCCAATCACTAAAAATTGATCACACCTGATCACACCTGATATATTCAAGGCCTATCTCATTTCTTGAGACACACGGGACGACGATCGCATTCAACACGTCATACTCACGACCGTTGTATGCGAAATCGATCGTTTGTGGGCGCGCTTTCAACAGTCGAATATACGACGGTCGCACATGGGAGTTGTATGAGCAGACTACAAAACTTGGTCGTGCCAACAAGCTCGCATACGACCGTTGTATCGTGTGTAGAGCAGTTGTGTACAACAAGCTGTATTGTGCTAAACACGCATGCGCCAAGTCCACTTCAACTAACACGAAATTAGATGAAGGAGCCCAAAGGGTGACGCTATGATACCAGCACTTCCTCTTTATACGCTCGTTCGCGTCATCACGTTCGGCCGGCCACAAGTTGTATGTACGACCGTCGGGTGCACGTCAGTATGCTAGTTACATTATGCATCATACGATTTGCGACGATCGTACAAGCCAGAAAAGTACAAATACCCCCCAAATGACCCCTTTTTGGAAAGTAGGTATTTAGTAAGAGGCATGGTTAGTTTTTTGAAGTCTTCATTTTTTTCCCACTATTCTTTGCAAAACTA